>PVIC010002959.1:0-72691 GCA_004025085.1 Thryonomys swinderianus
TGAATGTCTGGCCACATCACCTCACTCCTATTAAGGAAGAGATCATCCTATCCCTCGTCAAAATGGCAAGAAACACTTTATCCAAGGCTAATAAAGAAGGGTGCACAAACCAGCTTAACTCCAAGAATGAGAAAAAACAGCTGAGGAGGTCCGCGGCCCAGTGGAGTGAGGCGTCAGTGGGTGGGAACTTCCGGCAAGGGGAGGGTCTTGCTCACCTGACCCAACAAGATTCCTGCCGAAAGCGGGGCAGACTATATATTTTTAAATAGGCTAAATTTTCGTTTCATGTATAGATTGAGGAACTAGTTGTTTTAGTTAAGTTTTCTTGTTGCTGGGACAAAATACCCAACACCCATCACTTAGGGGAGGGAAGTTTATTTGGCTAACGGTGTGTAGAGGTTTCTGTCCATAATCAGCTCGGTCCAAAGTAGGATGGCACATAGCAGAGGGCTGTCACAGGGGACAAACAGCTCTTGGCAGGTAGAAGGTAGCAAAACAACAAGGGGCAACAATAGCTCTTTCCATCCCTTGTATTTTATCCAGTCTACTTAGGGCAGGCAGCCCTCATATCCTTAATCCTGGTGTGGTAATAGCCTTGCACCATGAATCAATGCCAGTGTCACACACTCTAGATCCAGCCACCTCTACAGAAGCCCCACCTATGACCACAGGAGATTTTAGGGGCACTCTAAACACAGCCATATTAAAGCGAATGCATAACTGTTCAAATTTTAGGAAAATGTGTGTGCTAACATTGTCTTGTGTATCACTTTGTATACAGTAGTCTCCCTCGATGCTTGGGAAGTATGTGCAGCCTTGAAGCCACAGATAGTGCTGACATCATATTACAGACATCCACATTGGTCCATACATGCCCTATAGCTTTTCTTACATGCCATACAGAGACAGAGTTAATCGCCACATAGAGCCAGAGTTAATCTGTCCTTCATCTTTATACCCTGGTAACTCTTGTGCTTTGGGCCATTATTATGTACAATTATTATTATGTACAATTATTATGTACAATAAGGATTTCTTCAGCACAAACACTGCTATACTGTGACAACTGAGACAGTCCCTAAGCAACTAACAGGTGGGTAGTGTATACAGCATGGATACAGTGGCTGAAGGGAAGATTTGTGTCCCAGCCAGGAGAGAGCAGGACAGTGTGGAGTGTGGAGTTTTATTGTGCTACTTAGAGTGACAAGCAATTTAAAACCTATGAATCATTTACTTCTGGAATTTTCTACTTCAAATTTTGGGATCTTGGATGAGGAGGGCTAGATTTCCACACACACACACACACACACACACACACACACACCCCACTTTAGGAAATGTTAGTTTTACAAAGAAGACATGAAAATGTTCTGATGAAAATATTTGCAGTCCTAACTAGTGCTGGCTTCCAGCTCTAGGTTGGTTACCCTGGGACACACCTTGAGGTCCACAGAAGGGAGAAAGACATTCTCAAGGGAACGAAGATAGGTAGGCGTATGGCCAGGTGAACTGAGCCTTCAGTCCCCCTTGTTCTCCCTCCAGATGCAGAACTGGATCTCCAGAGGAGCGTGCAAGCTGTGCTCCGGGAGCTCAGTGCCCAGGCCCCAGCCCTGCAGAGCAACCAGGGTAAGTGCTGGCAGGCAGGGGCAACTCTCCACTCTGGCCTCCATCCCACCCCTCCAGCTCTGTCCACTCATTCGGGAGAGGGCCCAGCATGGAGCCCTGGGTGAGAGCCTTCTAGGGCAGCTCTTTCCCAGTGGAGATACCTAAGCCGGGGAGCCAAGAAGGCCCTTCAGCACCTGCTGTAACCTTCCTAGCTGCTATAGCAGAGCCCTGGGGACTTGGGACCCTGTTTCTTAATCATCTTCCCCAGCTGCACTTCCAAACAAAAGTCCTGTCCAGCCTGCCAAACCACCAGAGTGCAGCAGCCTAACATCCGCAATCCTTACTGCTCTGTGGTCCTTATGCCCAGACCTGACCCCACTTGTGCCCCCTCCCCTCCTTTCCACGTTGGGCACTCACTGTCCACAAGGGCTGAGGATCACAGTGGTCTCACTGGGGAAGAGCCCACCCCTGTGTACCTGGAGCCCAGTGCTGGCCGCGGGGCCAGACACAGCTGGACAGTCACAGTCTGGGGCCCAGGCTCAGAGTCCCCTTCAGAGGACTTTCCTCAAAGAGCCCCATCATGCCGGGTCCAACTGGGCTGCCCTTTCTCCTGCTCAGGCATGTGGAGATGGTCACTGCACAAGAAGGTAGAGAGAGACCCTGGGAGGAACCCAGCGCTGGTCCGCATTCTGCTCAGAGAGCTGGAGAAGGTGGGTGCTCTGGTTTGGGGGAGGTAGATGAAGCCCGGAGAAGAGGGGACCCTTGGGTTGAGGGCTTAGTCCTGGCATGTCTGTCATCTGTATCATCTCCTTGATTTCTACCATACACCTCCTTTCTGGACTTTACCTAAGTCATATTATCTTTGTTTCCACTCCCAGTGTCTTATTTGAGTTAACATGTTTCAAAAAGAAACTCCCTAACATGCCTCTTCATGGGAAACCCGTCACTCATCAGAAGTAGGAAGCGCCTCTAAACACCGAAATCCTCTGTAGCGCCTGAAGTCAGCCTCCAGGCCACCCCACCTTCTATGGCTGGGAAACACTGCATCTAGAGAACATCCAAATTGGGGATCTGCTTACACTTTTCTTTTGGCTCCTGCCCTGAGTCAGCGTCACCCCTCCCGCACAGCTTCCTGCAACACCCATACACACAGAGGGGCCCCCACACTTCTAGTCCCCACAGTCCTGCTCTGCCCGGGGCAGACTGGAGCCCTTGGCAGAGTGCAATGCTGCTCGCTTCCCCCTCTCCGCCCGGCTCCAACCTACCCATCTCTGGCCCGGATGACCCGGGGCCCCCGCCCCGGCCCTGGCCCAGCCTGTGTCAGCGTCCGGGCCTCTCCCTGCTTTCCAGGCAGAGAGCGAGGACCTCCGGCACGTCATCATTCCCCTGCTGCACACCCTGATGGACGTGCTCACGAAGGTGAGCTGGGGCTGGGGCTGCTCTCCGTCCTCAGCGGACACCTCGCCTCCGCCAGGGCCCCAGAGAAGGCCTGGCACAACCGGCCGCAGCACCACGGCGTGTGAGCCCCAGCTCGCGACCTTGCCTCCTGCTCAGAGAGAGAAGTGGCATGGCGGCGAGGCGGGTGACGCGGTGCGGGGATGTGCGGAGAGCAGGAAAGCCGGATGAGGCCTGTGGGCGTGTCCACACGTGGACATTGATCATTACATGGGAAAGAGACGTGATGAAAAGCAGCTGTGGCGGTCTTGGGGCGCCAAGGGTCTTCTCAGGAGATTGGAAGTTGTGGTGAGGAAGAGGAAGAGTGGGAAGACAAGCCTGGGGCGGCTGCAGCACCCAGGATGAGGGCAGATCTCGGCTCCAACAACGGCCAGCGGCACAGCGACGAAGGGCGGCAAGAGGAGCCTCTGGCCCATCGTGGAGCTTCCTCTGCAAATGAGGAGCGAGGGATACTCAGGAGCAACCCCGAGGCTCTAATCCCGGGAGCCCTGAGAACAGACCGCAGGCTGAGCAGAAGGGTTGGGAGGGGAATGATTGGCTGGCAGAATGTGATGCGACAGGTTTCCATGGTGCTGAGCTACAGTGGGGCTCCCCAGGACAGGACAAGGGGCTAGCGGGTGCAAAAGCGGGGCAGAACCATGAACCAAGTGTGTCTGCCCAGTCCCACCGGCAGCCCATCCAGGACCTTCCTGACTAGGGCTCCGGGTCCCCCGACTTGTCCCTGTCGCCCAGGCCACCGGCATCACGGAAGAGCTCTACCGCAGGACCTACGCCTTCTGCACCAGGTTGCTGACCCTGCCCACCCCCTACTGCACCGTCGCTTTGGAGTGCGCCATAAGGCTGAAAACGGAGATCGCAGTCCCAGGTGAGAGCCGCTGGGCATGCTGGTCTCTCGGCGCCACCCAAGATCTGGCCCTCTGATAACGCCGGGGAGCTCAAAAGTCCCCACACCTCCACGGGAAGGTGGAGAAAGGGGTAGAGACCGGGGCTTGGGGCTGACGTGGATTTGTTCGCAGGGACGTTGTACCAGAGGACGGTCCTCGCGGAGCAGAACCTCATGAGTGAGCTGTATCCCTACCAGGAGAGGTGAGTAAGCCCGGAGCGCTTGTTGCTTCACTCGCTAGAGGAGTTAGAGACTGACTGAGTGCTCACTCGTGGGAGGATAAGAGAGGAGGCTGGATAGAGAGGAGCCAGAGCAGAGCTTTGCCAGGTCTGACCAGCAGGGGGAGTGAACTTGCAGTCCTGGGGGTGGGAGGGTCAGGCCCTGTCTTTCTGTCCTTTGTGGGGTGTTTTTGTTTTCGTTGTTTTGGTTTTTTTGGTGATACTGGGGATCAGACTCGGGCTCTTGTGCTTCCAAGGTAGGTGTGGTAGCACTTGAGCTAAATCCCTGGCCCTATCTTTGTCTTTTTCTGGAGACCACTGGAAGGACAGGCTGGTCTCAGAGCTGCCCGCTCACGTGCACATGGACCCGGTGCGCCTCTCAGTTCTTTTTTTTTTTTTTTTTTTTTTTTTTTTTTTGAGACAGAGTCTCACTTTGTAGTTCAGGCTAGCTCTGAGCTCACTATGTAGTCCAGGCAAGCCTCGAACTCAGCAATCCTGTCTCTGCCTCCCGAGTGCTGGGATTACAGGCGTGGGCCACCATGCCCGGCCTCAGTTCTTTTTTTAGGGTTTTGGAGACAGAGTCTCGCTATGCAGTAGTCCAGGCTGGCCTTGAACTCACAGCGAAGTGCTCCAAAATGCTGGCACTCCAGGTGGATGCCAGCACACCCAGCTTTGTGGTTTTGCTCTTGTTCCTCCATCCTGCCCTGGGCCATGACTTGGCATCAGACCAGTCAGGTGACATGATGTGGCCCCAGAGTATCCACCATGCCAGGGGTCTGGGGCCAGAGTCACAGGGTGTCACCTGAGGGCTCTGCTCTGAGCATGCCAGCCATGCAGATAAGCCAGGAGCTCTGGAGGGAGGCAGGCCCGCTCAGGTCCGGGAGGTGTGGCTGAAGCTGCTTTCCTCTGATTTGGCCTGACAGACACAGTTTGAGTTGAGGCCTCGGAGCTGCACTGAGGAAGGGTGCAGGGAGGCTGGAAGGGCACCCAGAGGAGCAGGGGCTGGGGAGCTGGGGTGACAGGCTGGCTGAGGAGGACAGTGTGGGTCAGGCGGCTTTTCTAGTGTGGGGGCCAATGAGAGAAGGTAGGGTCCATTCAGCATCCGGAGCCCTATTTCTGGCAGGAAAGATTAGGGTCCCTCTCAGGATGACAGGGCCACTGGACAGGACACTAAAGGAGGGAGGAGGGTGCAGCTTGGGGCTCCCCTGGACACAGGACCAGGCCTGCTTTCTGTGTGAAGCCAGTGGACTCCAGCCCAAAGGATAATGCCGCCTCTACCAGGGCTGTGCACGCTCCCTCTTTGCCACAGTCCCCACCACTCCCTATCACCCTGCCTCTGCCTTCTCCTGCAAACAGAGTGTTCCTCTTCGTGGACCCGGAGCTGGTGTCTGCCTCCGTGTGCAGCGCCCTGCTGCTGGAGATCGAGGCAGCCCAGGGGCAGCGGACACCTGAGGCCTGCATGCGCCACGTGGTCTCCCACACCCTGCAGGCAGCTCTGGGGGAGGCCTGCCAGGCCAGTGCCCTACACAGGAAGCTGCAGGTAAGGGAAGCCTGCACCCCAGGAGCCCACAACAAGCATATGCTATCCCGGATCTGCTTCTGTGTCACATCGCCTTCCCCTTCCCTATCACTGATGAACGCCGGTTAGTTATTGTTGCATTACAAGGACCTCTGGACCGCGTGGTGGCTGAAGTGGGAGCTTCTAGACCCAGCAGGGATCCTGCAGCTACAGGATTGGCCGGGCACCAGAAAGGAGGGGCGGCGCTGGGAGGGTTCTGCCAGTCTAGACCCTGTTAGCGTTGGCCCAGGAAAGGGGAGGGGTCGGTCCTTTCCTTCCGGCCTGGACTCAAACCCTACTTTGCATGGGATGATTGTTCTTCCTATGTTCCATTCGAAGTTCTCCAGTCTGAACCCTAAATTTTGGATCCTTTCTTTGGCCGAGCCTTCCTTTTACTGCTGTGCCGCTTCTTAAACCACAGCAGGTCCCCCTCCTGACAGGATGTGAGGGGTACGGGGACCCTGGTTGCAGGCAGCGTGGGTCAGCAGCTGTGGACCTGCACCCTCGGTGTAGAAGATGGATGGGTGGGTGCTGGGCCGAGACGCAGGCTCTGACGCCCTTCCCCGCAGGCCACCTCCCACCGCGTCCTGGAGCACTACTTCCATGCTGTGGTGGCTGCGGTGGAGCAGATGGCCGGCGAGGCCAGCCGGAGCCGCGCCAAACACCTGGAGAGGCTGGAGGAGATTTACTGCTCGCTGCTGGGGCCGGCGGTTGCCGCGAGGGGGCGCTGCAGCAGTAAGCGGCGCGTTGCTGGGCCAAGGTGGGAGGGGCAGGCCAGCGCCCGGCTGGGACACAGGGCCACAGGGGGCGCCAGAGAGCAGCGCTGTATCTGCCAAGGGCGGCCACTCAGCCTGAGGAGGCTAAGAAGGAGGCTAATATGGTTAGGACAGCACACCCCTGCGGAGCGCCTGCTATACCGTAATAGCTATTCTAAACACTTTACCTGTATTTTTTTTAAAAATTCTTTATTGGTACAATTTATATACATCTCACAACACACATATTAAACCAGATAATCTTCACAGTAAACTTCTGAGTTAAAACTACTACCATCCCTGTTTTACAGAGAGGATAACCGAGTTAGAAAGAAGTTTAAAATCTTGCTTAAGATTACTCGGTGGGTGAGGGGCAGAGCCAAGTTTCAAATCCAGGCAGCAGGTCCTCACTGCTCTGTCATCATGGCCAGGAGACTGGGTGACTGTTAGGTCCTCTACAGAATGCTGAAGGTAGTAGATGAGTCCTCATTTATGTGTGGTGTCACCCCGAGAGCCGCGTCCAAGACATAGGTTAGGTGTGTCCAACTACAGCCCCCCAAGTCGTGCATGGAGAGGTGACCACTGTGGACCACTTGGGCGGTCGGGAAACTTCTAAAAGGAGTGGCAGGAGGGGCCTGCAGTGGGGGCAGAAGCGCACAATTGACCAGAAGTGGCCAGAGAGAAGCAGCTGTTTTGTTGTTGTTGTTGTGTGGGTTTTTTTTTTTTTTTTTTTTTTTTGCTTTTTTTTAGAGACAGGGTCTCGCTTTGTAGTTCAGGCTGGCCCTGAGCTCACTATGGTGCCCAGGCAAGCCGCCGTGAACTCAGCAATCTCCCAGTCTCTGCCTCCCGAGTGCTGGGATTACAGGCGTGAGCCACCACGCCCGGCATTGTGGTATGCGGTGTTGATTGCTGGTGGGCGTGTCTCCACACCCAGCATTACTTGTGGTTACCGGATCGAACTCAAGTCCTTGCGCTTGCGAGGCAGGCGCCGGAACCACTGAGCTAACTCTCCGGCCCGAGAAGCAGCTGTTTTTGAAGAAGGCTGGAGAGCCAGCGCCCTGGGATACGGCGCTGGCAACAGGGCGGGGGCGACAATGGGTGAAAGGCTGCGAAAGCCAGGGCTGATTTGCAAAGGCCCCTGAGGCTGAGCTGGGAGACTCGCAGGAAGCAGGAGTCCCTGAGCCTCCTCGGGCAGGTCAGATCCTGGGCGGCCTGCCGGTGACAGTGGAGGAAAGCAGCCTCCACAGGTCTGCAGCGGCCAGGGAGGATCCCTGTCACCCTCTAGGTCCGAACAGGAACTCGTGGGGAATGGGAAGGGCTGAGGAGTAGCCCCGGTGCTCCTCTCGTGGTCCCCACGGTCTGCTCCTTCTTGCAGGTGACCCTCCCCAGGACCGGCCACCCAGTGTCCCCCTGCCCAGTCCCTACATCACCTTCCACCTGTGGACCGACCAGGAGCAGCTCTGTACGTGCCCCAGCCTCTGAGCTCCCAGGGGCGCAGGCTGGAAACCGCGGTGTGTGCGTGCGTGCGTGTGCGTGCATGTTCACGTGTATGTGCGTGTCCATGCATCTGTAAGGGTGTGAGTTCGCTATTTGTTTTTCCCCACGTTGTACTGCACTGTCGCGACCCTCGCCCATCCCGCAGAGAGAGACGCAACACACGGAGTGCAAGCTTGATCTTTACCGTCCCACTTCCCGTATTGGGTGCTTATATACATTCTCCTCTCCAGGCCCTCCCACCGCCCACAGATATTACCATATAAGGTCTGCAGTTTGTTTGTGTTAAACAGAGGCTTCTGGCTTGCTGCCAGCCGCCATCTTGGGGGCGGTCTTTACGGCCCGCCACACTGCACGTCTGAGAGACGTGCACACATTGTGCACATCGGAATAGCTCAGTGCATTAGCCGCTGGTCTCGTGCACCCAGACTGTGCCACGAGGCCATGGCGATGCCAACCGTGACCCCAAGAGGGAGGCGAGCACAAGATATTACGGTTCTCAGAGGTGGGGGAGACCTTCTAGTGAGCCCGGGCAGTCTGGTCCGTCCCCGCCCTTCCTCCACTGTCGCTCTCCTTCAGGGAGCAGAAGGTCGGGAACAGAGGTCAGAGTGGGACGCGCTGGGTCAGGGAGCTGGTTCAAGCCTTGGCCCTCCCTTTTGCACACTGGGTCAAACCAGACGGACTCAGTTCACCCTCTGGACCGGAGTGTTCTCACCTGTAATAAAGCACCGGTGACTAGGAAAGCTTGGCGGTCCTCATGGGGCCGAGCACCTGTGTCTGTGCTCTGGGGAGGATAAGAGTGAGGGGGGCTCCGGGGTCAGTAAGGGGAGGTGGTGCCCAGTCCTCGCGGTCACTAGTGTATTCACCGACCCGCGGCGGCGGGAGCGTGCGGGGCGCTGCTCGGGTGAACGGCGTGTGACGCCCCGGAGCCCAGGCCCTGCCGCCCTGATGGCCCCTGTTCTCTGTCCCAGGGAGGGAGCTCGTGCTCTTTCTGCGCCCACAGTCGCAGCAGCTGCGCCTCAGCGCTGACTTGGAGGCCTTGGATCTGCAGGGCCTTGGGCCAGACTGGGACTTGGCCCGGGTGTCCGTGCTGTCCACAGACAGCGGTATCGAGCGGGACTTTCCTTCGGGGCCGGACGAACTCCCTACCCCCAGCAGTCCTGAGACGGGGCGAGCCGGGCTGCAGCGCAGAGGGGGCATCAAGAAGCGCGTGTGGCCCCCAGATTGCTCCATGCCTGGCAGCTGGGATGGGCCCCCGGGGCTGCACCGCAGGACCGGCAGGCCCAGTGGGGACGGAGAGCTGCTTCCCGGGGTGTCCCGGGTGCACACCGCCCGGGTGCTGGTGCTAGGGGACGACAGGATGCTGGGGTGCCTGGCCCAGGCCTACCACAGACTCAGGTAGGACCCTGAGCAGGCTGGTGGGGCTGGGGTTGGTCAGGGCACCTGGTATGGGCTGGTGACGGATCAGGAAGGGGCAACATAAGGCCAGGAGGAGAAGCCAAAATGGGCCTAGGAGAGAATACCTCGTGGTATGTCTGCCAGGTGTGCGGCCCTCACAGAGACTGTGCCCAGTTGGTTCTCGCCACTGCTCTGCCAGAGTCATGATGGACCCATCTCACGCATGGGTAAACACTTTTGAGAGGTGCTGTGAGCTGGCACAACCCAAGAGCTGACAAATAGCAGAGCTCAGTCTGCTGAACCAAACACCTGCTCCCACCCAGTATGCTTTGCTACCTGTTGCCAGGAAACGGGAGACCCAGAAGTTGTGCCTCACCCCCAGACTCAGCCTGCAACTCTACTACATCCCAGTGCTGGCACCCCAGGTGACTGTCCAGGGAGAGGTAGGGGGACCGTGGGGAAGGAGAGGTGGGCAGGATAGGGGCCTGGCAGGGAAGGGGTGTGCCAGGCAGGGAGGTGACTGCAGCCTGGCATCCCTTGGCTTGGGACCAGAGGCACTCTCCTTTATTGTGGTGCTGAGACCTCAAGAGTCTTCTGATTTAGAAGCCACCATAGGGTGCTCAGGGGTCTGGATGTGAAGGTCTGTTCCCTCAGGGGCTGCCCTCCCTAGGCAGGCTTCCGTCTTGCTTTTGTAATGGAATTAATTGCAAACTGCTCAAACGCGCTCCCGCCCCCACCATTCCTGGGCTCAGCGCGGAAGGTTTCAGGCGGTGGAAGCTCCCAGAGACATGCGGAGAATTCTCTCTCGACGCACACTTCGCTTTGACCAGCAGCAGTCAGATCAAACAATGCTTGTCTCTCCTCTTCTGAGACTGTTCGGTGGTCATTTTGCAGTGTCCCTAGAGGGTAGCCCGTGGCAAGGTCTCTCGAAGCTTCCCCTAAATTTATGAAATAGACTTAATGTGTCTTCTCACGGTGCAGAACTGGACGCCCTGAAACATCAGATGATCTGGTCGTGTTTACAAAGCACAGACCACAGTACCTGGGTGGTACCTGACCAGGAAGGGCCTGATGTCTCTGCCCTGTCTCTTTGTCCCCAGGAGCCCACAACATCCGGGCCGCCTGAATTGGGAGAGCTGGCCACATTCCTGGGCCGTGCAGATCCTTGGTACGAGAGCACTGTCAACACCCTGTGTTCCGCCATCCACAAACTGGCCGAGATGGTAGGGGTGGCCGAGGTGCGGGGAGGGTGCGAGAGCCGCTGGAGTCTGGGCAGAGGAAGGGCCCTAGCCAGGGAGCGGTGGGAGGAGGCTCTTTTTGGGTATTGCACTGGGGGCCTCAAGAATCAGCTCCAAGAGGGTTTCGGGGGGAAAAGTGAGGCAGGAGAGCGGCCCTGTTTGGCCAGTGGTTTGGATTCACTGGGGACCTTGACCAGGCTCTTCCTTAGGAAAGGCAAATTAAAATGCTTCCAAAAGGGGCTGGAGATTTAGCTCAGTGGTTTCGGCGCCTGTCTTGCAAGTTCAAGGTCCTGAGTTCAATCCCGGAAACCACTGGGCGTGGTGACTCACACCCACCAGCAATCAGTACCACACACCACAATGCGTGGGGTGACTCATGCCTGTAATCCCAGCACTCAGGAGGCAGAGGCAGGAGGATTACTGAGTTCGAGGCTTGCCTCGGCTACATAGTGAGCTCAGGGCCAGCCTGAACTACAAAGCGAGACCCTGTCTCAAAAAAAAAAATCACTAAAAAAAAAAAAAATGCTTCCGAAAGTGTCTAGGCCGGCTGTAGTCCTTTTGGGAGCTTTCCGGGCCCCTTACTCTGTGTTCCCTGAGCACTTGCGTGCTGGGTGCTGTGCTGAGTGCTTACAGAACGGGACTTGCTCACTGAATTCTTGCAGAAGGGCCTCTCAGGTAGGTCTTCTTGCTGCTGGGTGCTGCTACTGCCCTAACCCTGTTCTACAGGTTAGATTTGATAATTTATTCTAAGTAACTGATGGGAAAAGGCCTGAATCTATTCAGAATTCTGCCCTTTTCCTGTCATAGAAATTACAAACTGTTTTTTCCCCACTTTGTAATTTACCTAACAATTTGTCACTTAAAGAGTTTAATATTTTTTGTATAAGCAGTAGACAAAGCACTTTTATGCTTTATGGAGTCAGGTTTGAAAAGCCTTCACCATTGCAAGGTTAATATTCACCGGTGATTTATTCAAACACTTTCAGTGCCTTAATTTTTGCATTTAAATGATTAGCTCATCTGTAGTTAATTTTAATGTTTCGTGGGAGGTGTGGAATTGTGTTTTTTTCCAAAGGTATAGCCAGTTGTCCTAAAGCTATTTATTGCCTAAAACACCCAGGATCCTCTGATTATGAACTCCTCATGCATTCATGAGTTTATTTCTAGTAACATTGTTTCTCACTCACCTACAAAGTGTTGTATGGAGTGGAACTTTCATGTTTTAATATCTAGCAAGGTGAACTACACACACCATTATGTGCTGCTGAAACGGGTACTCATTTCTCTTCATCAAACAGTTTTTCAGACTATGCCTATTTTTCTTTACTGATAAACTTTATATTATGTTTTCATTGTATTGGGATTCTGATTGAAATTCAGAGGAGAAATGACATCTTTAGCTCACTAAGTTTCCCTCCCTGGAAGTATAGTATAGGTCTTCACTTACGAAGCGCTGCTTATAAATTGTATGTTTCTATTACATATTTTTCCCCTTTCTTGTTAAATTATGTCTCATGTTTACTACTGCTTCTTGACATTGTGAACAGTCTCTTTCTCTCAGTATAGATCTGAGGGTAGAACTTATTGCTAATGATAAAGGAACCTACTGATTTATACATATTTATTTACTTTGATGTTTTAAAATTGTGATTTAAAAACTCTGTATAGGGGTCTGGAGATTTAGCTCAGTGGTTCCGGTGCCTGCCTTGCAAGCGCAAGGTCCTGAGTTTGATCCCCGGTAACTACATACAATGCAGGGCGTGGTGACTCACGCCCACCAGCAATCAATACCACATACCACAGTGCCGGGCATGGTGGCTCACGCCTGTAATCCCAGCACTCGGGAGGCAGAGGCAGGAGGATTGCTGAGTTCCAGGCTTTCCTGGGCTACATAGTGTGCTCAGGGCCAGCCTGAACTACAAAGCGAGACCCTGTCTCCAAAAAAAAAAAAAAAAAAACCACCTCTGTATAGGGTGGGAGATTTAGCTCAGGGGTTCCAGCGCCTGCCTAGCCAGCCTCAAGGTCCCTGGTTTGATCCCTGATAAACACATACAACAATACCAGGTGTGGTGACTCATGCCCTCCAGCAATCAGTACCACACACCACAATGGGCAGGGTGGCTCATGCCTGTAATCCCCACACTCAGAAGGCAGAGGCAGGAGGATTGCTGAGTTCCAGGCTTGCTTGGGCTACACAGTGAGCTCAGGGCCAGTTTGAACTATAAAGCGAGACCCTGTCCCCTCAAAAAAAAAAACACTCCATATAATATAAAATTTATCATCTTTTACCTATGTTTAAACTCAGGTGCACTGAAACATCAAGGATAAGGCATCTCAGAGAAGACTATCTACCTATATCATAGTCTATGTAGATATTCTGTTCTGTTTGCCTGAAACATCAAGGATAAGGCACTAAGTCCATTCCCAGTAACATACAAATGCCATTGTACTGCAAGCTCCATTTTGAGATAAAATCTGAGATTTTATCCCGGTCTAATACTACAGGTTGAGTAACCCCAGCCTGAAAATCTAAAGTCTAAAATGGTTTGTAATCTAAAGATTTTGAGCCCCCTACATGATGCCACAAATGGAAAGTTCCACACCTGATCTCATGATATGGGGGGGGTCACAGCCAAAACACAGGTGCACTAAACACATTATATAACATTGCCTTTAGGCTACATATACAGGGTGAATATATAAATTAATTTCACATTTTGACTTGGACCCTATCACCAAGATACCTCATTTTCTATGAGCATATATTCCAAACTTTTGAAAAACTCTGAAATCAGAAACACTTCTGGTCTGAGGCATCTCAGAGAAGACAATCTATCTACCTATATCATAGTCTATGTAGATATTCTGTTCTGTTTGCCTGAAAACTCTAACTGTTATGCTTTACAATCATGCCTGACCGAGGACATCAAGGGTAAGGCACTAAGTCCATTCCCAGTAACATACAAATGCTAATCAGTTGGTATATTTATTTGTTTATTTATTTTGAGATGAGATCTTGCAGTGTTGCCCAGGCTAGTCTCAAACTTGAGATCTTCCTGCTTTAACCTCCCAACTAGCTGGGATGCCATAAGCCCAGTGTTCTAATTAGTTCACTAATAGGTCCAGAGATTACCAGAGCTGAAAAAGACATTTGATTGTATGGTTACACCTTTTATTTTCCCTTCTACAGGATACTTACCCTCAGAATGTTGGGTAATTTGCTCCAGGTGTCCTGGCTAGCAAATAGCCAATCCAAACTTAGCATCCAGGGACTTACATGTACAGGGCTCAATATGTCTTTTTGGAATTGAAAGTTATCAGATTCTCTGGGAAGATGGACCCCAGAAGCAGTCTGTTTTAATTAGGAATAGAAACCAAGTGGTCAGAAAGATGGAGTATGTGGAAGGACCAGCTGGGTGTGTGGATCAGAGAGTATGTAGGGACTCTGGAGTTTATTGAGAAAATGGTGCCTACCACAGTAGCCTGGAGGGAGGTGGTTGAAGATATCCTGATCTCCTCACAGCCACTCCGTCTGGACACAACTCAGACAGTGGACCCTTTCATCCTTGATGTCATCACCTACTATGTCCGCATGGGCACCCAGCCCATCTATTTCCAGATCTACACAGTCAAGGTAAGCCTCCCTGCTGGGCTCCAACATACCAATCTGCTGAACCCCAAGACCCCACAATCTAGATACCTTTGTCTAGGAAAATCCTAGCTACCAAGCTGCTAGTCATAAACACACCCAGATGCTGTTGGTTGTTAAGTTTATCTTCTTTGTCTCTGAGTGAGTCACATACTTATTAACCTATAAGGGGTCATATCCAACCAAAGATTGGGATTACTCAAGGGTACTGTTTCATACCCTGTTTTGAAGTCTCTGCTCACAAATTCCCATCAATCCAAGACTTCCTTTCTCTCCCACCATGCTTCTTCTTAGCCTCGTGGAGACCCCCAGGTCCCCACATCTCCCCACACCTACCATCCCCTGCCACCTCCCCTCATTTCCTATACTCAGTCTTTTGTCTGAGTTTCTCTCTTCGCTTGTCCCTCTCTTCCCTTTGTACTCCTTCCCTGCCGTCTCCCCTTCCAGCAAAACCAAGCTCAAATCACCCTGTTGTGGGCCCTACCTTTTACTTAATTTAGGTTTCCAAGCACCATCTGGGGAAATGAATCCAGGGCCCTGTGGCTTCACGCATTCTTAGCTCTGGGGCAGGGACCCTCTTTCTCTACATACAACAGTACTGGGCGTGGTGATTCACACGCACCAGCAATCAGCACCACCTACTACAATGCTGGGCGTGGTGGCTCACGCCTGTAATCCCAGCACTCAGGAGGCAGAGACAGGAGGATTGCTGAGTTTAAGGCTTGCCTGGGTTATATAGTGAGCTCAGGGCCAGCCTGAACTACAAAGCAAGACCCTGTCTCAAAAAAAAAAAAAAAAAAAAAACTGATTTGAGAGGATAAGAAAAGCTATTAGTTGACATTGCTGAAAACATCACAACTGATTGACCTCTGATAGCTGGATTTGGCAGCTTGGTTTCTATCTTCTCTTTCCTCTTCCCTGTTTCTCCTTTTTCCTCTGTCTTTTCTCCATGGTAATAACATGACCACCAGCGGTTCTATATCTACATTTGTTTTTCTTAGCAGTTCAGTTGAATAATGAGGAAAAGACTGGAACACATGTTTATTGCCCCACTGGTCACCAGGACTGGGAGATGTCACATCCCCCTGTACTGGAGGTGTGAGGTTCTCACCCAGAAGCTGGGTCCCGACGCAGTGAGGAACCAACCCTTCTTTCCCTTGGCCCTTGATGAAAGAGTAAAATATTGTAAAATAGACAGAGGGAGAATTACACTTTTAAGTGAGAAAACAAGGAGTGAACTGTTAGGCACAAAAAGATACTTCTGGGCTTCAAGAAACAAGGATAATTCTGATGCTTATCAACATTTCACTTAGAAGTTACTTTGGAATTGCATAATATTGCCCTGTCCTTGTCAGATGTGCAGTATTTTCTTGGGAGGCTTTAAACATGTAAGAAACTTAAGGAAGAAATTTATAAAAGATACATATATTTTTATGAGACAGGGTTTTGCTATGTAGTTCAGGTTGGCCCTGAGCTCACTATGTAACCCAGGCAAGCCTGGATCTCAGCAGTCTTCCTGCCTCTGCCTCCTGAGTGCTGGGATTATAGGTATGAGCCACCACAGTTGGCACTGTGATATGTGGTACTGACTGCTGGTGGGCATGAGCCACCATGCCCAGTATTGTTGTATGTGGTTACTGGGGATCAAAACAGGGACCTTGCCCTTGCCAGGCAGGCACCGGAACCACTGAGCTAAATCTCTGGCCCTGAAAGATGAAAGATAAATTTTTTTTTTTTTTGAGACAGGGTCTCACTTTGTAGTTCAGGCTGGCCCTGAGCTCACTATATAGCTCAGGCAAGCCTCGAACTCAGCAATCCTCCTGTCTCTGCCTCCCCAGTGCTGAGATTACAGGCGTGAGGCACCATGCCCAACACTGTAGTATGTGGTATTGATTGCTGGTGGGCATGAGTCACCACACCCAGCATTGTATGTGGTTACCGGGATCGAACTAAGGGCCTTGCACTTGCAAGGCAGGTGCCGGAACCACTAAATCTCCAGCCTGAAAGATAAATTCTTAATTCAGGTCACATCCTAGCCAAAGGCAAGAAGGTCTTTAAATGATATTTCCTTTCCTGATATCACCAGGCTATAAACTGTGGGCAACCAGGAACGCAGTGGGCCTCGTTCCCAGGTTTCAGAAGGAATGTGTGCAAGGTTGAAACTCAGAGTATCACAGGCTCTCTGTGATGGCTTTGGGTGTGAGCCCCAACCAATGATTATAAATGCATTAGACTGATCCGCTTGTGTCTTTCCTTAACTGGCAGTGCATTCTACCCACTGCTTCTGTCTCAGGCTCACTAGTGTCTCACTACCTGCCTAACAGTGTTAGCCCCGCTTTCCTATTAGCCCCGCTCAACATCTCCAATTTCTTATATCACCTTCAAACCATGACAGCCTGGCTCTTCCAACCCTGTTGTTAATGACCTCCAAGTCACCAACTCCAAGAATGTCTCCTGTCCGATCTTGCTGGGTCTCTCCCACTATACCTGAATGAGTAGAAACCTACAGTAAGGACTTGGGGGGAAGTCGAGTACGAGGAGGTAGACACACAGAAGACCCGGATACAGTGGTGAAGAAATTGGAGTAGAACTGAGTTTTGCGATTTGAGCCCCTGGCCAAGTTGCTTAACATCATAGACCCTGAGTCTCCAGGATCCTTTGAAGACACCTTCCTACAAAAGTATGTGATTACTTGAGGTCAGGTCTGTGAAGAGCTCACCAGAGGGTCCGGGCAGAGAAAAATCGTGATGAAGGAACTCCTGAGCCTTCCCAGGTCCCAGTCTTCTGCGCTCATCTAAAGCTCCAATCCACTCTGTCCACATAAACTACTGCCAGATAGATTCACAAAGATATGGAATCCCAGAACTCATTTGGGGTCACCCTATTGCTGAAAAGCTAATTACCATTTGCCTGAACCTCGATCCACGTTCTAGGGAAGGCTTAGCCCCCACCACGTGTCAAGATTTCTGAAGCACCTGGGAATTGATTCCTCACAGCCATGTCCACTTTCTTGTTTCCTGTCCTAACTATTGTTGTTCACTCTGCATACTGGACTATTGTCTTTATTGCCTTCCTGATTTTGTTCTCAGTGCAGTCCATTCCTCGAGTTCCAAAATGCAAGATTAAAAAAATATAAACTAACAGCTTCTCTCAGTGGTACCCACACAAGTCACTTGAGATTAGAGATTTCGCACCTGTTAATGGCCTTGAGTCCACAGCCCCAGGAGCTCACCACAGGTGCAAACAGCGGCGCCTGCAGGCCTGCTGCAGTGATGGGGGAGGCAGCCGTGGCTGTGTCTCTGCCGGACCTACTAAGAGGAACTTACTCAGGGATTTGGACTCATGCCAGAGGTTTGGTGGACGGTTTCCCAAAAGTCGAATCCTACTCTGGATTGGACACTGGCAGGAAATGCCTGTGGCTCTATGATTGGGTCTCTCGATACTTCTGGCGAGGCTGAGTCAGCAGTCACTCTGCCAGCTGGGTGGCAGGGCAGGGAGACCACTGTTCGGGGTCCCTTTCTGTGTGTGCTTTTGGAAGTGATGGTGTAGTGGTCTGGTTTTCGTCTTGGTCAGTCACGGTCACACAGCAGTGTCACAGCATCTGCGATGTTCACGATCCACAGAACACCACAGTGCGCCAAGCCAGCTCTCAGCTTCCGGCACTTCCTGTCCCTGTCTCACATCCCTGTTCTCCAAACCCTCTGGCCATGCCTCCCTTGGCACTGAGCCCCCCACTGTCTTCCCCCAGCCACACCCACGCTCCTCTGTTCTCCGCCTTCTGCCCTGGAGTCTCCCCACTGTCAAGTCAGCGCTGGCCTTCTCTTGCACACGGAGGAGCCCGGTTGTCCTCTCCCACCCTCCCTGTCCTTCTAGTGTCCACAGCGACGTCACCCCTCCTCCCCGATGTGAGCGTGTCCCCCACTTCTGCCCTCATCATTCCAGAAGTGGGTTTTCAGGTGGATGGAGTTTCCAGCAGTCGTTTCTCCCACTGTACAGAGTCATGGGTTGCCCAACCCTGGGCGCTCCTGAGAGCTTCCTCATCATCTGGTTTTGTCATCGTGAAAAGCTCGCGGAGTCTGTGTTTCCATAAATCCAGGCCGCCGGCAGCCGCGAGAGCTGGCCTCCTGTGACAGTCATGAGGCTGAGTAGACAGGACAAAAAAGAGGCTGCTGCTGGATCCACAGAGCACACTTCTTTCCAATAAACTGGATTTTTTTTTTAAAAAGCATAGGATACTCTAAAATAACAATAAAATATAGCATAGTAGATCTATAACAGGCAGCATCCTCTGGCACTGTCATTACTGTGCACCGTCTACCCAGCTGTGTATACTGTACACTGATACAGCTGGGGCAGCAAGTGGTTTGTACCCAGACATGTGAGTAATTAAAGCCTTCCAGTGGCCATGACACCACTAGGGAAGAGGAGTGTTCCAGCTCCCAAATCTTAGGGCCCATGGTCACATGTGCAAGCTGCTGTGGACCTGACCGTGGTAGGAACACATGTTACGTGGCTCTGTGCTGCTGCTACAGCTACAGAGCCTCAGACTGCTGTGGTCAGTTCATGCAGCTCCAAGGTAGCGTTGGCCAGGGAGGGGAACACCATTCCACTCTCCTAGTCTCGGGCTGTGGACAGCAAAGACAGCAGCTGCCCCTGGCCCAGCGAGCCAGCCTTTGCCAAACCCCCTCCCTTCCTCCCCTTCCGCTCTCAGATCTTCAGCGAGCTGAGCCAGGACTCCACAGAGGACATTTTCCTCACTGAGCTGAAGGTGAAGATCCAAGACTCCAAATCTCCCAAAGGTGAGCATCTGCGTCCTTTTCCAGAGCTCACAGGGCTGAACCTGCCTTGAATTCTCCCTCCCACCTCTCAGCCGGGGAGGCCCCCAATGTCCATGCCTCTGTTGCCCTCTCCTGAGCCCCCCTAGCTGGAAGCCTCCTGGGCAGAGTGGGTGCTGCCGCTCCATCCTGCCCGGCTGCCTGGACAGGCACCAGCTCCATCCAGCCTGAGAGAGGGGGTCCGGGTGGAAAGGTGGGATTGGGACCCCCAGCCTCTTCTCTTCTTCCCACAGAGGGATTGTCCCCAAGAAGGAGAGGGCTCATGGAGGGCCCGGGCGCGGAGCTCTCCATCTGCTACCAGAAGGTCAGTGGCAGGCGGCGGCCAAAGTTACAGCCGACGGAAGCTGCTTCAGGATGTGCGGTGGGGGAACCACTGGTGCCAAACGAAGCTTCTTCCCTCTTCTGGAAGCTGCCAAAGCTTCTCAGCCTTTGGACAGTTTTTCTGGGATGGGGGTGGGAAGTCCAGATTGATCTTAATGTGTAGGAAGGTGAAGTGAGTTAAGAGAACAGGAGGGCTATTTGCTTGCCGAAAACTATCTTCCTCATTAGCTGGCCAGGTGCCGGAACTGGTTTCCTGGAGACTTGTTCCTTGGGACTGGAAGGAAGCCATGCCCTCGAGGGACTAGAATATTCTTTTTTTTTTTTTTTGCTTTTTGGAGACAGGGTCTCGCTTTGTAGTTCAGGCTGACCCTGAGCTCACTATGGTGCCCAGGCAAGCCACCACGAACTCAGCAATCCTCCTGTCTCTGCCTCCTGAGTGCTGGGATTACAGGCGTGAGCCACCACGTCCGGCATTGTGGTATGCGGTGTTGATTGTTGGTGGGCGTGTCTCCACGCCCAGCATTATATGTGGTTACCGGGGATCGAACTCAGGTCCTTGTGCTTGCGAGGCAGGCACCGGAACCACTGAGCTAACCCTCCGGCCCCGGGACTAGAATATTCTTAAGCCTTCTCCACAAAAAGCAGTGGCACAGGCAAGAGTCTCGGGCAGGGGAAGAAAGTGGGGACCGTGGCTGAGATCTATGGGGAGAGCACACCCTGAGGGCCCATCAGCACCTCTATCCTCCTCCCTAGGCTTTGCTCAGCCACCGGCCCAGAGAGGTCACCATTTCCCTGAGGGCCACGGGGCTGGTCCTGAAGGCCATTCCAAACAGTGACACTGAAGGTAAGAGCTGGAATTAGAGCAGAGAGAGAGAGAAGGGATGAGAGCGGACCCTGGGGAGAGGAGGAGAGGGTTAAACCATCACAGGAAGCCTACCTTGTCCCAATCACCATAGCATGTGCATGAGCCAAGCCTCATGCCAGCCTGGGTGACACCTGGTCCCCACCTCAGGCGGCTGGCAAGTAACTGAAACTCTAGCTCAGGACTCGGCCTCTGCAGCTGGAAATGGAGGGGCACAGTGCAGGGGAGTCTTGCTCAGAATTGGGCCTGAGGGGCTGGACATACTCTGTTTGGAAATTTGGGGTTTTGAATGTTTCCCCCCCAAATATTTATGTGCATGTAATAATTTATAAATATTAGCAGTCACTGTGAGATCCTGGACTAAAGAGAATCATTGGTCGGGTGTGGTGGCACATTGTTTATAATCCCACCACTAGGGAGGCTGAGCCAGGAGAATCACAGTGGGTTTGAAGCCAGCCTGGGCTACATGGCAAGACCCTGTGAAGAAGGTGTATGAGTGTGGAAGGATGACAGCAGGCCTTACTAACCATCACTCGCATTTGGTTGTGGCTGGATGATGCTCTGTGTTAAACCTACGAACCTTGAACTCCTTGGAACATGTGAGCCCCATGGAAAAGCTATTACTACTAATGACATTTTGCTGGAGAGGAGACTGAGGTGAAGAAAAATAATTTCCCAAGGCCATGACTGTGAGGAGGCAGAGTTGGGGGTGGGTGCTTTCACACTCAGACCCTCACCGCTGGCCTGTCCTGCCTACCTAGTACTGCCAGCTCTCAACAGGCTCGACTTCAAGGCTCACCTCACAGATGCCTGTAGATTAGTTCTGAGCAATCAGGAGTGTTTACCAGGGAGGCATATATTTATCTTGTTCACCACTCTGTCTTCAGTGCCTAGTGTATAGTAGATATTCAATAAACATTTGTTGAATATCTGCTTTACACCAAAGAATTGTTCTTAAAAATGGGCAAATGAATTTGGAATATTCCAGAAGAAATAGAGTGAAAACATGTGTTACAGGCTGGAATGCTTATGAAGAAGCTGATTAACCCTCCTCTCCTGTTTAACACCCAGTAATGACTCTGTCTCTAAAATTTTCTGTTACTTGGCTAGCATTCCATAGGACCTCTGCCTGTTGGTAACACATTTGTGTTCTTTGGTGGTTTTGTTTTCTGTTTATCTTTTATGAGATAGGGTCTCCCTGGTTGTCTAAGCTGCCCTCAGACTCTCGATCTTGCTGTCTCAGCCTCTCCAGTAGCTGAGGTTGCAAGAAAGCATCCCTGTGCCCAGTTCTTCAAAGGGCATCGTAGCTCCGCAATCATCTTGACATCTGACACAAAGAAGAAACTCAAGTAAAATCACTTCCTTATAAAATTGCTTACAGATGAGTTGAATTTTCAGGTGACACATGAAACTCGCAATGTGACATTCTTACTTACAGTTCTTTAACACCATGAAGGAGACAAATAATTTTATCCATGGCTCATGACCTACAGATGGTCATAAAGCACAGGTGGCAGGGCCAGAGAGGCAGACTTCGAACCTCAGCTTTGCCACTAGCCTTCTGTGTTAAGTTGGCCTGTGACCTCTCTACTTATTTTTAATTTCTAAAATTGAGACATTTAACTTGTGTGCACGTAGTAAACAGTACATGTTAGCTCTTATAGTTAAAACTGTATTCCTCCTGTTTCCTTCACAAAGCTGTCACCTCTCCTCCTCCACCTTAAACCCTGTCAGGTCTGGTCTGGTGATGCCAGAACCCTCCTCAGAGGCACAAACACCTGCCGACCCTGGTTAGCTGGCAGAGAGGCAAGGGAAGAAGTCAGCAGTCACAGTCATGACTCTTGATAACCAGGCCCGTTCAGAGAGCCCAAACCCCCCAACCTTGGTTCTAGCGGCCCCCCTAATCACGGCACATCTGCCTCCATGACACCTGGGCATATCCAGTAACAGTAGAGAAATTCAACAGAACTTCCTTCTTTTACAAAGAGGGCTGCAGGACATGAAAAAATGGCAGGACATAGAGATTGGGGCTGCTGATGGCTGCTGGGTCTGAGGATATGGACACTGTTCATCCTCCAGAGAGGACAAATGAGTGATGAGGAAGAGCCTGAAACATGGCTGGAACCGAGGCAGCATCGGAAAGTGGGGCTAAGCAGAGGGTAGGGGGTGAATCTGGAGGGTGATGGGCGGGACACACTCATGGTAGACTTCTGAGGTACCCCTACTTCCCCAGCAACCCGTTCACAGCTCCCTCTGTCCCCACTTCCTCCCCAGCTGCTGCTCCTGTTACCGCTCACACATGTCTAAATGTCAGCGTGACAGAGGTTGTCAAGTCCTCCAACCTGGCAGGAAGGTCCTTCTCTGTAAGTCCGGGGCCCAGGGTGGGGCAGTCAAACAACCACCAGGGCGGCGCTGGGAGCCCCAGAGGAGGGCATTCAAAGAAGGGGAACTGACCCCCGAGCTTTCTACTGACGTGGGGCCTCCCATCAGGGAAAAGTTTTCTTTTCCGTCAATGTGCTTATAATACTGAGTACCAGCTGGTCACAGGAAGGCAGGCCAAGAGTCAAGTCCCCTTGTCCCCCTGCTGCTGAGGAACTGAGACAGCCCCAGATGATCCCCAGAATGTCCTCCTGTCAGTTTTCCCCAGACAGTGGCCAGACTCAGACAACACAGCCCAGGCTCAGTCAGCTTGTTCAAGTTCACTGTTCCCGCGGCGGCCCCCTCCTCTTCGCTTTGCCTCGATTGGTACGTTCTGATCAAGACATGAGACCCACACATTTTCTTCCCACCTGATGACTCTCAGGACTTCACTCGACTCAGCTTGACCTTAGAAACCTCTGATTGTTTCTGAACTGCTCTTGCTGACGTATTGAATTCCCACTCACTAGCAGACTCTGGCTCTAGATCAAGCCGCCTGGGCAGGCTGTAGGCCCTGGGTGGCTGGGAGCTTCTGGAATAAATCCTGCATCCACCTTAACTAAGTCCCGGCAACCTGGTGGCCTCTCAGTTCACACAGACCCCTGCTCTCCTTCAGCCCCTCTCGTGGTCTCTCAGGCTCTCTCGTCCATTTGCAATTCTCTTTTCTCTGGGTTCAACTCTCGGCTCTCTGCTCCCAGCCTACCAGCATGCATGGTTCTTCTCCACCTTAAAAAAAAAAAAAAGGTCTCATGTCTTGATCAGGAAGTATAGAAAGACAAACAAAGCAACTCTACCATGACCTTTTTACCTGTCTTTCTCCCCACTGTATCTCTGCTCAGGCAAGCCTCTCAAAGACACCTCTAGAAGTTTCCAGTCCTTTCTTAGTGACTCTCTGTCTGGGACCCTCTGCTTTTAGTGCCCCTCATGGTGGCACAGTTGCCTTCATGTTGCCAAGACAAGGGTCACTTTTTAATCCATTTCTTTGATCCCTTCTCAGGATAATATATGAACCTATGAACCAAAGTTACATCACTTATTTGGGGAAATACAAAGAATTAAGTTCCCAGTAATGCCAGTACTTGGTCAGGATAACTATTAATATTTTTGAGTCTAAAGCCCTGCCCTTTTTTTCCTATGTATTTTTGATATGTATAGCTGATAACTACAGTGTGGAAAAATCTGTAGTGACATTTTTACTCAAAATTATACAACTACTGTCTACATGGACTGATGGGAATTTGTTTATATCGTATGTGTTTTGCCATTAAATATTTCTTGTATTTAATAGCACTCCTAGTTGAGAGATTTCCGAAGGAGGCAGTGTGCTTCTTTCGATGCAGATTTTAACCTGCAGAACATGACGTCAGTTTCACCAAAATTTGAAAGGACAAACAGTGCGGGATTAAAATGTGAAGAGAGAGTTCTGCTCAGGTCCAGGGAACATGGAGAATCAGTCCGTTCCCTGTGGTTCCCTGTGCCTTATAATTATCTAAACTGTTTCTTAGAGGACATGGCAGCATGTGCTTCTTTTTCACTATCATATGCACACCGAGAAGGGTTAAATAAATACCAATCATGGTTTTCCTTTTTTAAAAAAATGCCTAGAATTTTAATCAGTCATCATATACCATCAAACTTTTCATATATTTTCCCAAGTTGCCCTTCCAAATTCTGCTTTTATTATAGTTATTGTCAGTGTGAGTTTTCCAGCAGTTAATCATTAATCAATTATAAATTCAATTATCAAACTTCTCATTAATTTATTTTTCTGCCATTACCAATTAGTGGAGTGATTTCTGTTTCTTCAATTATGTGTTTCCCATTTATTGCCTCATTCCATGCAACTATGGTGGTGTCTCTGTTTTGTAATATAAGGAAATTAACCCTTTATTTGTTATATATTCTGGAAATGTTTTTCCCAGTTTGTCTTTTAAATTTTTTCACCTAAAATAGCTTTATATTTTTATGTAGCAAAACTTAACAGTTGTGTTCTTTTCATGATTTCTCCCTTGGATAGGATTATATATTACCTATGTCTGAACACTGTCTCCCTGAAATTAAGATGGACTATAAGTTTGCATTAGGAAAGAAACGATGCTTCCTGAACCAGGAATAATGCTCTCTTTTCAATGGATTTCAAAATACTTCCTGATTTTACAAGTATTTCAGTATGGGGAGGGATGTGTTTTAGAGTTGATAAAGCAGAATAACTAATACCTTCCTAGTGGCTTCATTCCTTATTTTATTTCTTTATACATTTTAAACATTTTTACTTTATAGTCTGATTTACATGATTATGTTATATGTAAATTTTTTATTGGTACATTATATATACACATCACAATTACACTCCACAGTGAGAATCTGTACCAGAATATGATACAACTTATTTCTCATTTTCCCCCTCCCCTACCCACCCTAGGTTATATGTTCTTTGTAAAAGTCTAATCTTCCTGTGTTTTGGGTCCTCTGACACCCACAATAATGTGGATCCTTGTATGTATGTTTTCTCAATTCTGAGACCATTTGGGGGTCTTTGTCTGTGGTGGACCTTGGTGCAGAAATCATCCTTCTAGAGAATTCCATATTTGCTTTCACTGAGTGTCCTAGTGATACTCATTTGTTTACATTCAGAACATAGAGATGGAATAAATGTGTACTCCAGATCCACATTAGGACAGACATGGAGTTGGTAACTCTCAGGAGAGAACTTCCATCTTCACTCATGGCATAAACCAAAGCAACAGCTTCCCTGTGATCTTCTTTTTTGGCTAGGAGACTTTTTTAACCTAGCCTTTCACTGAGAAAGTAGCTATCAAGAGATGATGAAGGGAATTTCAGTTTCAAATCCTTGCTTCGCCTAGACCCAAGGCTTTGTCTCCCATCCACATGGCTGTCCTGCCTGGAGCCTCTGATTCCTGAGGTTAGCACATTCCCCTGGGACAGTCAAAGCATCTGACTTCCATAGCTCTGACTTCTTTGGAATTTACTGACATTTTCCTCATTGCCTGGTACATGATGAACTTTTTAATAACCAGTGGCAACAAAAAAACTAGTGTTTTCTATGTATAGAAGGCAAAATATGATGTTTATTAAATCAAACACATTGTATTATTATAATCTAAACATTTTTTAAATTTTTTCCCACTTTCTCTTTCCAAAAGAGTGGTATATCAACATTCTTCCCATGGTTTTGACTTTGTCAATTGCAATTCAATTTCTTAGAACCTGGATTTTCTTCTAGTTTTCTTTAATGCTGTTGGAAATATGATGAATTTTCATGTCCAGTCTTTGTATACAAAGGCATCTTTTACTTATTATTTTGAACCTTTAGTACACATTCTCTGTATGTATTAGTACATATTCTCTGTATCTTTCAGTTCTGAAAGATATATATATATATTCCAATATCTATGTCTATATATTCTAATAGAATTTAAAACATAATTTATTTCTCTATGTTTCCGTTCTGTCTCTTTCTAGAACTACAAATAGGCAGTTGTTAAGTGCTTCTTGCTGGATGCTGTCCTTTTCTCACCATTTCTCTTCCATCACTCTTGAGGTGTTTTTGTTTTGTTTTGTCTTTTGTTTTTTACTTCAGGGGAATTTACTTCTAATTAATTTATTAGGCCTTCAAACTTTGAGAAATCTTTCTTGTTTTCTGGTTATTCATTTTTAATAGGACTCTGCCTGCCTAATGTTTTATCTTCTGAAGATATACTGGTTGATTGCAAAATTTCTTCTGCTCCCCGAATTGAGAGTGTGAGGCTGTTTCCTATGAATTCCTGTTTGCTGGTTGTGTGCATATGCTCTCTCTCTTTCTCTAACTCTCTCCCTCCCCTTTTCCCTCCCTCCTTCCCTCTCTGCCTTCTTAGCTCTCTCTTCTCTCTCTTTCTCTCTCTCTCTCCGTCTCCTTCCCTATCCATATCTCCAAATGCTCCAAATGTCTGGTGATCCAAGGCTGAGGCACTAAAAAGCCAAGTCAATGGTGAGTTCTCTGTGGTGGTCAGGTGGCCATGGTCCTTCCTACAGAGGAAACCCAATGTCAGTATCTGCAAGTCTATTTCCCAGGACAGCTTTGTTTTTTCAGAAGAGTCCTCCAGGTTCCTGCTCTGGGGAGTAAAGGGCCAGGAGGAAAGGGTACTGGTGTGGGTGATTATGGAGCAGAGCCAGACAAAAGCACAGGGCCTTCCACATTCTGTGAGCAAAGTTTCACACATGCCACCACCCCCCTCCGCTCCATCTTCTTCCATCTACGTGTCCTTGAGAAGATTGGTTCTGTTTCTTCAATGCCTGTAGCAGGGAAAAGTTTAATTGGTTGGCTTCTCAGGCTGAGGGGGAACTGGAAGTCTCAGTTAGCTTTTCATCAGGTGACAAAATACCTACAATAATCAGCTCATGAGAAGAAAAGATTTATTTTGGCTTATACTTTTAGAGGTTTCAGCCATGGCTACTTAGCCCAGTTGTGGTTAGGCTGGTGGTGAACTAATATATTATGGCAGAAGCACATGGTGGCAGAGCTACTCAGCTCAGGTTGGCCAGAAAACAAAAAGAGAACCCACTTTTGTAACAGAGTCTCTCCCCCACAAACCCATTAAGCTGTGAATACATAAATGGGTCAATGCATCCCTGAGATCGGAGCCTCCTGATCCAGTTTCCTCCCAAAGGCCCCACCCATAGACTTGACTACCTCGGGGAAAGAACCTTCAACACATGAGCTTCTGGAGTGCATGAAGAGCTAAACCATAGCAGAGTCTGACTGCTCCGCATGCCAGCTCTGAGCCAATTCCCCCTTTGTTGGGCTTCTTCTTCTCATCCCCACTGGTGGCTCCAGTTTATAAACTTTAGTCCCAGGGATTTCATCCTTATACTTGACCTTCTTCTATGCTTAGTTATTCACTGCCACTTTCTATTCTTCCTTTGTACCACAATATTGTACCAGGAACCCAAGGACACCCTAGATGCTTCTTCTTCCTCATTTCCCCTGGTCCTGTTGGTTTCCACTCTCAGATGCTTCCTAAATCTCTCCCTTCACTATTCTCCTTCTCATGGTCCAGCTGGTTGACCATGTCGTAGTTTGTCTGGGACCAAAGAAATTTGAGATTTTTCAATGCATAGACTGAAAGTCCAAGGCAAATAAGGACAAGCTGATACCTTAGGGCCAGACCTTCGCCTATCCTTGTTGCTGACAAATATGTTGCCTCCAAGATGGCTGCCTTGACAGTCTGATGTTCTTTCCACACCTGTGCCCAAGTGATCTTCCTAGAACAGAACTCTGACATATCACTCCAAACATCAAAACTTTCTGCCGTCTTCCATGCTCCATAGTACATAGCTCGGTTCTCCTTCCTCTCTGCAACTTCAGCCACTCCTACAGGCTCTTTGTACCACTGAGTTTGAATGTGTTCTGGAATTTACACCTCTGTACCTTTGCTCGTGCTGTTTGTTTGCTGTGAGATCCATTTCTCCCTTCCTCTTCCTCAGCTTCCTTTTCTGTAATTCCTACCAATCTTGCAGGAAGAGACTCAGGTGTTGTATTTTGCTGAGACAGAAGAGCCAACTTTCACAACCTAAAGGGGAGGTCTCAGCCCGTGATTGGCTGGCAGCAAAGTTGCGGTAGCACAGCACAAGGGTACGGTAGAACAGTCTACTTAGTTCATGGTAGCCAGGAACAGAGCAGTGGAGAGTGCCAGAGAGAAAGAGGCCTGGGCCAAACACCTCAAGGCCATGCTTCCCTGACCCACCAGACACCCAGAAGTGTGTCCCACCAATCCTGGACTGGATTAAAACACAGCCGAACCAAGACTCCTCCCTTATACTCTATCTGTCATATCCCTGAAAGGCCTTTTGTGATGTTCTTTTCCTTCTCTCCATACTCTCTACCTCCCACTACCTGGTGAGCTCTGTGGCTCTCTCGGCTTCCCTAAAATCAGGGGACACATCCATGGAAGCATTTGCAAATCTGTAAATTGAATGGCATCTTCTTAGACTTAGGACCTGCTCTCAGTCCTCCTGTTTCCATAGCACCCCCAGCAGGGCTTGCTGGAAGTTAGCAAGTCCTCTCCCTCTGAGACAGCCTATCCGCCCTAGGAACACAGTGATTGGCTAAGAGACAGTTTGAGACTGTTCCCCCTCCCACAGACTAGCATGGTGTCTAAGCCTTAAACTCCAAGGTGGGTCCATTTACCCTTATGTTTTATTGTCTCTTTCAAAGTCAGTTCCTCACACTGGTGTCTGTTTTTAATGACCTCTTTAAATAGCCTGGTCAGGGTTTTTTTGAACTTATATACTTATCACACCAGGGGCCTTTGTCCCTACACTGATCACTGATCTGCTAGGAGAGGGGGATCTAGCAACTGTACCTTCCTCTGGGAACCTAGCAGGTAATGTTGATATTCTCTCCAGATGGATCAGAGAATAAACACACAGCAAGAGTGAATTCACGGCAAGCTGGGGGTATAGCTGGGTAGGGCACTGTGGCTGGCCTGGTGAATTTAAGGCTCAACAAAGAGATAACTGGCTGGATTGGCAGTTGGTATAGAATAGAAATGGCAAATAAGGCAAGAACAGAGGACTAAGGGCTCTCAGATGTGGAAGGCAGGAAGTTGCTAAGACAAAACAGGAGGCAACTGACAGTGCAGCCCCATCCCCTGCGTCTTGTAGAGAACCACACCCTTTGCAAATTCTGGAGCTGCCCCCTACAGGGCCATTCACTGACTGTAGTTAAGACTTCAGGGCTAGGGATTTAGCTCAGTGGCACTGCTGCCTGCCTTGCAAGTACAAGGTCGTGAGTTCGATCCCTGGCACCACCAAAAAAAAAAAAGACTGCCAGTCAGAAGCCCAAGAGGTAGTGCATATTGAAGCCTGCAGACTGTGGTGAGGAAATAAAAGGCATCTGCATCTACTGCAGGCTGATAGGAGGCGACCCCAAGAGTGAGTATCTAGAGAACAGGGCAGGTCCTGCCAGAGGTGCACTCAGCTGCCCAAGGGGAGGTAGTACAGAGCTGGGAGTGGGCAAGCCAGGCCCACACCTGCCACTGTGCAGTCTTCAGTTGATCACATCCAATCCCTCCTGGGCTCAGTCTCCCTCACCTGCAGGAGCTCTGATCCTCATACCAGGTGCAGTTAGGGGCACAAACTGAAGGTGCCTGGTTTCCTGCACACCTCAGCTCAGGCAGGACCACATCCCTTACAGTCTTTCCAGAATGAGTAATGAGAGTGAGATTTAGTACAATTGAAAGGAGCAAAAGTACATTCCTCAGGAAAGGAATAGGGCATGGTCCTGGGATTACGGGAGGACCTATAGCAGGGGGTTTTACACAGGAATCATGGCCCGATGGGATACCTGCCTCAACCCACCCATCAAGAAGGGGTTTCTGGGGCCGGAGATTTAGCTCAGTGGTTCCAGCGCCTGCCTCGCAAGCACAAGGCCCTGAGTTCAATCCCAGTAACCATATACAATGCTGGGTGTGGTGACTCATGCCCACCAGCCATCAATACCACATGCCGCAGTGCTGGGCATGGTGGCTCATGCCTGTAATCCCAGCACTCAGGAGGCAGAGGCCGGAGGATTGCTGAGTTCCATGCTTGCCTGGGCTACATAGTGAGCTCAGGGCCAGCCTGAACTACAAAGCGAGACCCTGTCTCAAAAAAAAAAGGGGGTTTCTGGTCATACAAGGTCTGCACAGGAAAGATCCCAGTGTCCAAAGCCAGGGTCCTTCTGGTTTTGCTCCTGCCTGGCAGTCTTGGAAGAGGGGAGCACAGGATGACCTTTATCTGTTAGTTTCCTGATTTTTTAACACAATTGTCCTGGCTCTGTCTGGTTTCTTGTCTTTGCCCCATTGTTTACTCACCCTTGCTCTGCCTCCTGCCTCCTGGGGGTGACAGTCCTCTGGTTAGTTGTCCTCAGTGCCCTCTGGGCTCCACTGTCTGCTCTCTGTCCATGTCCACTCCTGTGGATGAGAGCTCCAGGGCAGAGCTGCCGCCCCCCACTTCTGATGCACAGCCAGAAGTCTGCAGTCCCTCATCCCCTTTTGCATGGGGTCCCCTGTTTTCTGGAGAACTGATACTTCTTTGTGTTTTTACTCACAGTCCACCTGTTCATATTGACCTGTGTTTTGGGACGGAGTGGCTTTGCCTCAGTGACCAACCAAAGGAATAAGAATCCACAGTGGCACACTAGGCCACTATTTATGCTTGGCTCCTTCTTGGAAATTACAATTAATAGCAATTGACCAACCAGTCCACATTAATACCTCTCTTACTATGGCCCGGATGCTGTTCCAAGCACTTAAACATACTATTTTATTTCATCTTCAGAGCAGTCCTATAAGGTAGTTGCTATTAATACTGTGTCTTTTTTTCTAAATAACATAAAAATTAAGAAATGTGCTCCAAAGCACACAGATAGCAAATGGCAGGATTAGAACCTGGGGCAGTTTGGCTCAGAGACTGCTTTTGGCTCTCTTCCTGGGACACTGTTCCACACTCTGCTCAGAGGATTCTCTCTGCCCTACTTCACTCCCACCAGAGTCCAAGTGAAAACCCAGCATGCTTGACACCTTCCTCCACCACCAGATGAGGTTGCTGCTGTTATCTGATGATGAAGCAGTGGAGTGGCTCTGGTTCTCAGCCTTACCTGCTGTCAGCTCCAGGCTACTTAAATCGGAATGTCTAATTTTATGTGTGATTCTTAGAAGCAGCGAGGTTTAAAACACTTGAGTGAAACAGACTCCAAGACTTCCTCCAACTCTAGTGTTTTGTGGCTAAGAATTTTCCAAAGCTGCTGTGTGTGGAGTGAGTCAGAGAAGCAGAAGGGTCTGGTGCAAACCCTGTGCAGCACCTTGATGCCCCTGGTCCTCTGCCCCTTGCGGGGGGGGGGGGGCACTCTCCAGAGCAGACCCCCTTGACTGGGAGTTAGAAGGGTACCTGTGGACTGCTTTCCTCTGCCCTGACCTGAGGTTTGGGGCTACTCAGATTCTTTCTACACCCTCTGTCTGTGCCCCAGGTAAATATTTTTATTGTAATTTAATGCTCGGAACTGAGATCAAGATGTACAAACCTCTTGAAGTATTCCTAAATCCCACACATAGAAACATGCCTGTTATATAGGAGGTGCTCAGGAAATATACGTTGAACACCTGGCATGTAATATCATAGCATACTAGTCTGTGTTTAAGTCTGAGGACAACAGCCTGGGGAAAGCACTCTAGAAACAATGTGAGAGCCAAGCACAACTGGGAGGCAGTAGATGCAACGCGGTCATGTCCCAGAATCACTAGTGGGAATAGAGCCAGGGGCCCTGTGGACTGGATGAAAGAAACACACCAAGGCTCCAGGATAGATCACTCTGGCAGAGTCATCTGCCAAACAAAGTGACAGTTAGATATTCTCTCTCTCTCCCTCCCTCTCTCCCTCTCCCTCTCTCTCTCTCTCTCTCTCTCTCTCTCTCTCTCTCTCTCTCTCTCCCTCCCTCTTTCTCTCTCTCCCTCTCTCTTTCTCTCCCTCTCTCTCTTTCTCTCCCTCTCTCCCTCTTCCTCTCTCTCTCCCTCTCTCTCTTTTTCTCTCTCTCCCTTTTCTCTCCCTCTCTCTCCCTCTCTCTCCCTCTCTCTCTCTCTTTCTCTCTCTCCCTCTTTTTCTCTCTCCCTCTCTCTCTCCCTCTCTCTTTCTCTTTCTCTCTCTCTCCCTCTTTCTCTCTCTCCCTCTCTCTCTCCCTCTCTCTTTCTCTTTCTCTCTCTCCCTCTCTCTCCCTCCCTCTCCCTCCCTCCCCCCCCCTCTCGTCTCCCTCCCTCTCTGTTGTAGACAGTGACGAACACCTTCCGGACCTCCAGCATCCAGGTCCAGAGTCAAGACCAGAAGCTGCTGATGCTACTGCTGGACAAAGACAGTCGACGCACTTTCAGGGACGTGGTCAGGTAAGCTGAGCCTGCCACCACTAGTGCTCCAGGCCCCAGGGGCAGATGTGAGCCTAAGCTAGCTGGCCCAGGGCACCTGGTCAGGGGCAGAAGCTCTAGCCAGGCCAGTGTCCTGGAGGACAAGGACTCAGGCCACTGCCTTATCACTTGAATCCAGGAAGACCGGGCAAATGTATGGCTGACGTGAGGCAAAGACTTTTGATATTAAATGTTCCAAGAGGCACACACAGCTGAAGCCTTCCTGATCCTACACTCTTTGCTGGCACTGACCCATCCCACACAGGATACCCCCTAGGGCGTCTGGCAGATGTACCCTTTCAGGTTTCCCTTGGGGATGTGTGTTTAAGCAAGGAGGCAAACACAGTACAGGCCGCGCAATGCAGGCATCTGCCTCCTTGCCCAGACAGACTCATCCTCTTCTCTGCATGGCCCTCTCCTATATACCCGACCATCCCGATTCCCCTTTCCAACATCCTGGGAAGATCTGTTCTTCGAGGTGGGTCCCCTGAGCTTGTCTCTTCCCACCGCAGATTCGAAGTGGGTCCCTGCCCGGAGCCGTGTTCTAGAACCCAGAAATCCAAGACATCATGGCTCACTTCACACGGACAGGAGATGGAAACAACCCGAGCCACATCCAGACCCCTTCTCATGCCCATCAACACATTCTCCGGCATCATCCAGTGAGCCTGCCCGGGTAGCAGAAGAGCGGGAGCCAAGAGCAGAAGGCCCAAGAAGAAGACGCTGCTACCCCACCAAACCCCCGGTGCTCACGCTGACAGCCGGAACGAACCCAGCTCCACTGGGAAGCTCCGGATTTGACTGTGAGCCAGGGAGCCCCTGAGCGCTCAGGGAACCTGGCTGGGCAGGCGTGTGAGGCAGCAGGATCCACACGAAGGCTGGAGCCGCACGTAGGCGAAGAAGCACGAGAGCACGCACACAGCCCAGCTCCCCGCAAGAGCGCCCACCCCTCTGTGTCTTCCCGACTCCTGCTTCTCACTCTGTCTTGGCCCATCAAACTCCCCACCCAGCCCTTAAGACCAAGGGCAGAGCCACTGTGCAGCCAGAGCCCTGTGGATGGGAGGGAAGTCAGAAGTAGATGAAGACCACTGCAGCTGCTCCCTCCACCCCCGGCCAGGGACTGTCCCGGGAGAGGAGAATGTCAGAGTCAATAAATGCACACTAATGTGTTTCTGTTCTCATCCAGTACTGGGTAACACTTGTATTTTAATAGAAAACAGATAGCAGTTTCTTAATATAACCCAGTGTGATTTTGTGGGGTATCAACTGCTGCGTTGTCTCTCCCTGGACCTTCCTTTCCTCATTCTCCTTAACTCAAGGGTTCTCCTGACCAACACTGTCCCCAAATAGGTAGGAAGGCAGGATAGTTTCAAGGAGCCAAAAATTAAAGGCAGCAAAATTTTTAGCACCTGAACTTTAGAACTTGCATCCAGGAGTAAAATAGGAGAGATTAATAACCCAGATCCAGTATCTGACCCCTTTGAGTCCAGCTCTAGGTCTAGATATGGGGCGGGGGAAAAAGAAGCCAAACACTTGGTGGGAGCCTGTCCCTGCCAGTGGGACAGAGTCCCCTGGGATCATGGCTGTGGGGGCAGACGAGATGGAAGAATTTCTCTGAAGTAGGTAAGTCTCATATTCTCAACGCCATGGAAAAGAGAGTGCAAAGCATTGTCTGGAGCACTTGGATAGCTGGACTCAGGGGTAGCCCTCAAGCAAGTCAAACAGCAAAGGTTTTCTGAGGCAGCCACGGGCAGGCAAGCCCCAGAGGTCTCATGATCAAGGGGGCAGTTGTGGACCGCAGTGTGTAACATGGCATGTGCAGTCCACATGTGGACCTGGGCACCTGGTAAGTAGCAGAATGGCGAAATGCCTGCCTCCTGGTGCAGATGAGCCTGGGAATGTGAAGAGCAACATGTGGACACGTGTTACATCCTCCACTGAAGGTCCCGGAGCAGGACCTGGGGGGCGAGTGACAAGAGACAGGCCTCACTGTGACTGAGGTGTGCCAAAACTTGAAAGGACTATAGTATGTACAGTATCACTGTATGTGTGTGAATTTCCCCGAAAGTGGCTAGCTTGTATGTCTTCTACATTGGGGATTCTTATCAATTTTAGCATTCATAATCACTAGGGTTTAAAGTAAATATTTGCAGAGTTTGTCAGCTTTTAAGGTTAGGTGAGGGCTCTCGGGCTCCTCCACAACTTCTCTACCAGCTTACAATGAAGACAAGGCTTGGACCAGCTTCTGAGGTACACACAGATTCACAGGTGTTAGCAAGCTGCTCCTCTTCACCCCACCCAAGTTAGTTCTTAGCAAACCTTGCAGGACTTTATTGAATCTGGGCCTGGACACTGGGCAATTTTAGAGTGAAGCCTGAAAGTCCAAAGAGTTTTGCCAGCTGGAATTTCTAGGTATCTTTTCAATTTTCTTGATTTTATAAAAAAACAAATTTTCATAAATTTATAAGAGAATAACAGCAGTTAGCATGCTGTGTATCATTATTTTCCAATTAGCTACTCATAGTAGATTCTTATATTCTGTTTAAGTGAGAGGAAGTGCCTCTGAAAAAAAAAATGTATCTTAGGCCAGAGATTTAATTCAGTGGTTCAGCTGCCTGCCTAGCAAGTGCCTAGCAAGTCCCTGGTTTGATCCCGGTAACCACACACAATGAAATGATATTGGGAGTGGTGACTCACACCGATGAGCAATCAGTACCACACCCCACAATGCTGGATGTGGTGGCTCATGCCTGTAATCCCAGCACTCAAGAGGCAGAGGCAGGAGGATTGCTGAGTTCGAGGCTTGCCTGGGCAAATGAGATCAGGGTCTGCCTGAACTACAAAGGAGACCCTGTCTCCCAAAAAAAAAAAAAAAAAAAAAATGTTCCTAGTCCATGTGGCTTGGACATCACCAATTGCACCAGTGAAAAATGATTATGTTAATTAACAAAACCATTTCTATTGTTGAAGTGCTAGTATTAGCTATCTCTGAAGTGTCTTTTCTTCTAAAACGGGGTTGTGCTAGTTAGCCCAGCCTGGCCTTGAACTCTTGATCCACCTGCCTTCATCTCCCAAGTTTTGGGATTACAGATGTAGACCGTTATGCTGGGCTCCAGTAAGTACCCACACAAACAAGGTGATTTACATCCTGTAAATGTAGCTCAGAACTCTCCAGTACGTGCGTGCCATCCGTGGCTGTGACGTGCTTTTGGGACGGGACCTGCCGGCCCTCAGCTGTCAGTCCTCTTTAGGGACTGTGCAGGCTGCAGAAAATTGTGCCACCCAAGGTCATTACTCTTCCATGGAGATTTTGCATGCACTGAAACAGGGCTAGGTCCTCGGAACTAAAATATTTGCTTTCCTGGAGCTTTGCTTCTGATGGAAATACAATAAACAAGGTGAATACAACAAGAAAGATAAACTGTAGTGCATTCGATAATGAAGTACTGTGGAGAAAATGTTGGGAAGGGGACTGTGTGTCTCGAGGACGGGACTGGCAATGTCCCTTAGGGTGAGCAAGGATAATCTCTGTGGGGTGGTCACTGACCAGGGCATCCCGCATTCCAGTCCTGCTCCCTCTATTGGGGCTGATCCTGCCTGAGTTCACGAGTCACGGTCCAGGGATCTAGCCCGGATTTGGGGGCAACACGGGGCAGCCAGGGGTGGGGCAAAGCTGTGACGAGCTCCCAGAGCTTCGTGCGGGGCCACCGAGGAGCCTCTTGTGCACCTGCGCACATCTACGCAGGCGGCAGCGGAGGCCGCGGGACGTGGCAGGTGCGGCCGCAGGTGTGCGGGTCCCGCCTCCGCAGCGCCGCCCCCTCGGGGCAGGGCCACTTCCGGGCCGGTGGCCGGACATGGGCGGCGGTTGACCGGTTGACCGCGGCGCAGTCCGAGGCCAAGGCCGGAGACTGAGCCCGCGGCTCTCGATGAGCCGGGACCCCTCGGGCCTACCGCGGGGCCATGGGGCCGTGCCGTCCCCGCCCGTCGCCGCGCTCGCCCTGTGCCCGGCCCTGCCCTCCACCGGCTCGAGTCTGACGGAGCCCAGCGGGGCAGCCATGAGCGCCAACCCCCAGTGGGACATCAGCAAGGCGCTGGTTGTGGCCAGGCTCTTCCATCTGGCGTGTGGGGCCCGGGATGCCTGCGTGGCCCCGTTCCTGACCCTCTACCTGAGGCACCTAGGCTTGGCTGCGCCCTGGGTGGGCGTCCTAATGGGCAGCAAGTTCCTGGTCGCAGGCTGCTGGGGTCCCTTCGGTGCCTTCCTGGCCAAAAGTTGCCAGAAAAGGAGAGAATTTCTGGCAGGCGCGCTGCTCGGGTCGGCGGGAGCCAGCCTCTTGATGGTCCTGGTCCCTCCGCTGAACAGAGATGTGCAGTACCGCTCTTGCAATGGAAGCAGTAGCATGGCCACCACAGTCCTGCCACCAGGCATCACGCTCACCGTGACCATCACCTCTGCCCGAGAGTCGGCCTCGACCAGCTCTGCGGGGCCGCCCAGCCTCCCAGCCAGCAGGCAGGAAGGTATGGAGGCCCCTGGCTTGGAAGACAGACCTGCGGAAATCGACCAAGAACCTTTCAAGAGCCTGCATTTATTGGGCCCTTCAGGAGTGGAAGCTGATCCCTGGGAAGTTCCTTCCGAGGTGGGCGATGCCACGCTCCCTCTCCTTCCTGGCGCCTCAGCACTGGGCAGTCAGGCCAATGTGTCTAAGGCCAAGAGGGAAGCTGGGCTGCTGGACGTCTCCTCAGAAGAGCTGCAGTGGACTCTCCTCCTGTCCTTGGGCTTTCTAGTGCTCTGGGAGCTGCTGGCAGCCCCTCTGCAGCAGCTGGCCGACGACAGCCTTTATGAATACCTGGATTTTGTTGATGCCACTGACCGATACAGAAGCCTGGGGCTCTGGAGACTGCTGGGCACGTTGGCAGGTGTGTGTGGCATCGCAGCCTTGGTGGGGTGGCTGGACTGCTTCCTGGTGACAGATGGCACTCGAGGTGTGGTGTGCTTCTATGGCTATTCACTGTGTGGCACCCTGTCCTTACTGGTGAGCATTGCCTTTCCAGTCCCCACCTACCAGCAGCCAGAGTCGGGCCACAGAGCCATCAAAGCACTGTCTCTCCTCAGGGGAGCCCCCCGCCTCCTCCTCCTCGCCCTCACTGTCTTTGTGATAGGGGCCGTCACCAGCACGGTGCAGAACTTTCTCTTCTGGCACATGGAGGACCATGGCAGCAGTGAGCTGGTCATGGGCTTCGCCGTGGCCCTCAGTGTGCTGGGGGAGATTCTGCTCCACCCGTTTAGAGCTGTGTTGCTTCGGAAACTGTCCAGGGTGGGTACCGTGGGGCTGGGGTTGGGCTGCCTCGCCGGGCAGCTGCTCTACCATTCTTTCCTCTGGAGCTGGTGGTCAGTCTTCCCTGTTCAGGTCCTGAGTGCCGTCAGCCACGGGGTTTTGTGGTGGGCCGTGGAGGCCTCCATAGAGGACCTGGCCACCCCCAGCACCGAGAGGCCCCTGAGTATCATGTTCCGAGGCCACTTCCACAGGACCGGCCGCAGCCTGGGCAGTTTGGTGGGGGGTTTTGTGGTGATACGCTTCAGCCTGGCTGTGCTCTACCAGGCCTGCTGCGTGGCCCTGTTGCTCTGGCTGGCCGTGTACCTGTCCATCCAGCCCAGGCTGTCCCAAGAGCAGAAAATCAACTACTCCAAGCTGCTGGCCATGGAGGGGAGTGACACCAGCGACTCCGAGCCAGGGTGTGAACGGGACTGGCTCGTGAAGGCCATGAGGGAAGAGCGCTCAGACTGGAAGGGCTGAGAGAAGCCCCTAGTGCGTTGTTCTGGGAAGGACTAGTGAAGCGCACAGAAGTCGGTCTACTGAGGACAGAATCCACCCTGGCTTGCAGGGGCCTGGGGGGAGGAGGCGGTCCTGTGCTGAAGGCACAATTTTCTTTACTTTTCTAGTGAAAGGTGATTTGACTTTTTTTTGCCATTAAATCTTTTTAAAGTAATAGACAAAGAATGCATTTGCTTTTTCAAAAAATACGTTTGTATTCGTTATATTTTACATCGATTTGTGTTGGACCTAGCAAGGACTGGTGCCAGGCAGGTGAGGAGGACAGAGAGGGCGGCTGTTCAGATGAGTCATGAGCATTTCCATGGGTTGTAGAGGCATTGGCCTGACCCTGTACAAGCCATGCTGGGGCAGGTAAGAGTGGCTAACTCCGCTCTCCGCTGGTGAGCAGGAGCCCATACTTCCACTCTAAGACTGAGGTAAGCTTGCAGTACAAGAAAACAAGGGCCCTGTACTATGTGCTAGAAGAGGAAGGTGAAGCTAGTGGCTTTTATTCTTCCTCACAAATGTGTTTGTCACCAGGGGAAAGAGCCTTCGAATCATCGTCCATATTTTTGTCAGAGTTAGGGCAATCTCATGTCCTTTAGACACACATCTTGTGTGCTGCACTTCCCAAGAGCACGTGGAGATTTTAACTATCATTAGGTGAGGATGTGGCAGTCTCTGTGGATAGGGACCGTGGGCACTGTTCCTGTGCCCAGCCACTGCAGGAGAACCCTTCTTGTCCCCCAGAGAAAAGCCCTTCATTTCAGAGGCCAGTCCCCAAAGAAAGCCTGATAATCAAGTAAACAAGATACTGGATTTAGAAGGAGCCTCACTGTACAAAGGCATAAAGTATCCCATAGCTGAGAAGGGGCAGCATGACATGATTGTCCACACAAGTAACCAACAGAAAAGCACCTCTGCTGTAGCCACCAGAGAAGCATCTATCTCACGTAAGAGGCCTAGGGACAGGCCGTCCAGAGATGGGTAAGCTGCTGGGTGATGCCACTGAGGACTTAGAACCTTTTCATCTCTTGGTCCCTCATGCAGCTTGCAGGCTTCCCCTCCATATTTATACGCATAATAAGATGACCACTGGTCTTCTAGGCCCCTTGTCTCGGTCCCAGGTAGGAAGGAAGGGAAAAGACATAGGCAAAGAGGGGAAACAGAACCAGGAAAGCAAAAGCTGTCTCAGAACTCCTCAGCTGACCTCTTTGTGAACTGGGTCCCATCTTCCCCCATTCATCTTGCGGGAGTCTGGGTGGCAGAGCATCTTCAGCTGGGTACAGTGACACCTCAAGCAAAGTCAGGGCTGTTTAGGAAGAAGTGCTGAATGTAGGATCATCTACTAAGAAAATCTGCAGTAGTAGCCGCAGCAGCAAAATGGACACACAAAGCCATCTCCTTCCAAAGCCCGCTTTCCTTTCATACTGGCAGCTCACTTCCCCACAGATGACTCTATCAATAGACCAAAATTTTAACCTGCATTTTACAAATGAGAAAATGGGATGTCTGGAAAGTCTCACACTGGGTAATGGGCAAACACTACTGGAGCCTGCTCTCATCCTAAAATTAGGGGGCTTTTTCATACACCAGAAGGTCCGAGGCCTGGCTGTGTAGGCAGTTCTGAGAAGCATATGGGAAAAGACAGGTTGCTCAGTATCATCAGGATTCCCTGGGTGAGGCAGGATGCCAGCTGATGGCTGAAGGAACTTGCTAGAGGTCACAGCCAGTTAGCAGAGACAGGATTCAGGTCTGTTGGCTCCAAGACCTGAGAGTCTAATCACTATATATATGGTCTGTGGTCAAGACCTGGGGGAGGGGAACAGAAGAGGGGAAAGAAGGCTGCTGTCCTTTGAGATTCATTGGACAGCAGGCAACAGCTACCATTATAGAGCACAGAAAGATACCAAAATACAAACACAAATATGTCCTCTTGATATAAGCAAAATGATGGAGAGTGAGAATTGACGTAAATTATGATAGTAAGTGTGGGTTAGCCTGAAGAAGGAAGAGAAAGAAAGAAAGGGAAGAGTGTTGGTTGCCATCCTTGGCTGCCCACAGCACAGCTGCAGAGGGTTGGTTGAGGCCCCCATGCAGGAATGCCCACACATGGAGCCTTTAACCTCTCCTTGGGTCAGGATGAGTTGGAGCAGGGTGGCAGGAAAGGAGGTAGAGACTGAGTGAAGTCAAAGGATCCTAGGATTTTGTGCATGTGTCTGGTACCGAGGATCAAACCCAGGGACTTCACACTGAGCTACAGCCCTCGCCCCCTGCTTTTTATGTTTTCATTTGAAACAGGGCCTCGCTAAGTTGTTCAGACTGGTCTTGAAACTGTGAGCTTCCTGCCTCAGCCTCCCATAATGTTGGGATTACAGCTGTGGGCCACCACATGCTGCAAGGGTCCCAAGACATTTGTGTTTTGATTATTTAGTCTATTTGTAGAAGAACTATGTTAATTGCTGTAAGAAATTCAAAGATGAACAGAGCGCACAGCCCTAGCCTCAGTTGTCCAGCCAGGGGGTGCGATCATGGACACGGATGCATAACGGAGCACAAGGGTTTGTTATGAAGGCTTTTAACTTAGACGTGTTTCGCTGACTGACTAGTCTGTGGCTCAGTCACCGTGTCCTCCTCTGTCCCAGAAGTCAGACTGACAGCAAATGGTCCCAAGTCCTGACGCTCTCAGCGTACCTTCTCCCTGGTGTGACCAGCCCCCACCCCACCTCGTCCATTAGTATGCATTACCTAAAGGCTCCTCACAAATTGCTTGACTAGCCTAAATTCAAATGTACCAGAGTCACCCTTCCAACTTGGACCGTACCAGGAATTAACAGGTCACCTCCTAGGAACCCAGGCCAAAGGCCAAATTCATTATTACCCAGGAAAATTATGTTAATTATATAAGACAAGGTTGTTACATACATCAATAATTCAACCTACTCTATTTCTGAGGAGTATTCCACTGTATGCATAATTTTTTTTTATTCGTTTACCCTTGTTAGTGCACATTGGACTACTTCCAGTTTTGGCTATTACAAATAAAACATGTATTTCCATGTTCAAGTATTTGTATAGACATATGTTTTCATTTTTCATAGGTAAATAGCTATCTCATTATGGTTTTAATTCATGTTCCCTATAACAAATGAATATCTTTTCATTGTACTGTAATTTTGAAAATTAATCAGGAAAGAAGTGAGTAGGTGGGCATGGAGGCTGAGGCAGGAGGATTGCTGAGTCTGAAGGCAGCCTGGACTACGTAATGAGACTCTATCTCAAAACACACACACAAGTGAGCAAAAATAAAATGTCAGGTACCATTAGAGCTACAGCCCTAGCCCCCTGCTTTTTAAGTTAGGAATAATTAATGCCTCAGAGCAGTGGTCTCTGTTAGCAGGCTACTTCAAAGAAAAACAAAGTGAAGGCTCTGGAGGAGATTCTTGGGACACACGGAAATACTGGAGTCCAAACTTGCCACTGAGAACATCTCCAGGGCCACCATCAATAGGTGGGGTCAACTGTGTGAACTAAACCGTCCAATCAGAGTAACACCTGGTAGAAACTTGCTCGGCATATGGGACCAACGCTGCCCACTCTACTTGTACAGAAGTGAAACCTTGAATGACATTTTGCGACTCTGATGAAGCCTGCATGGGAACCAAAACCACATACACAAATAGAACAAGGTAGGACAAACAAAACCTCAGGAGGAAAGTTCAAGGTGAGAATATATTTCCAAAAGTGTTGGACCCACGTGGTGTCTATGTGCAGGGACGTCCAGAAAAATAATCAACGGAGATAAAGAAGCCTCCAATGAAGGAAGGAAGAATGAGGTTGTAAAGTTTTGGACTTTGAATTATGACTTTTCCATTATCAGTACTCCGCCCACTAGGTCATAAATCAAAGTAAAATCCTTAGCTTCCGGTCCGTGGCTGTCAGAGACATTGAGCCTGATGGTTGATTCAGGCTAAGAGGAAACAAAATATTGAGAGAGCCCTTGACTACTGTGATGAACTTTACTTAAATCTTACCTTCCAAGGGAGTTTTGTAGAATACTTAATCCCGCTGAACTAGGAGGTTGGAGAGAGCAGTGAAAGAGGATACTATGGGCAAAGAACTTTGGAAAATTTTGTAAATTATTGTACCTTCTAGATAAAATGCCCATTAGCAATAAAATAATTTGGAAAATACCTCAAGTTAGCAGTTTTCTGGACGACCTTTTCAACTCAGCAGAGTTGGTGCTCAGGGACAAACCTGTTCTCTCCGGCAAGAAACCCGGGCATCATGCTAAGAACTTTAGAATACTCATTTCATTTAGCCAGAGCATCCAGTTTATGAAGTGAGTTATGACCTAGTTTCTCAGGGGAAGTGACCATGATTCAGACAGGTTAAAGTTCAAAACTGTATCTGCCTGATTTTGGACTTTGGCTGCTGTCTTAGTTACTTTTCTCCTTGTTGAGACAAAACATCCAACACTCACAAGTTAAGGAAGGGAAGGTTTACTTAGCTCACAGGTCGTAGAGGTTTTAATCCCTGGCTCCAAGGCAGGGTGGCATGGCCGATGGGCATTACACAGCAGAAACAGCTCCCAGGAGGCAGAAGGGATAACCACAGCTCTTTCCACCCCTTACATTTTACCCAGGCTACTTAGAGCAGATATACTCACGCCCTTAACCCCAGTGCCCTTGAGCCTAGCATTGCACCGTGAATCAATTCCAGTCAGTACCACACACTCCAGATCCAGCCACTTCTGAAAAAATTCCACTATGACCGCATGAGGCTTTAGGGGGACATCTAGACACAGCCATGCAAACAATTGTTACACTAAATCCATTCATATGAGAAGAAAGGCTACTCCTAACAGGGAGTGACAATCAGAGGTAGATGCATAGTAGGAATAAGACATTATGTTTGTATGTGGATTTCATATGGAGGATTCATGAGTAGTAAGATTGGGGAGATGAGTTGCCGTTCTGTATGTTAACCCAAGAGAAAGGGAACTCACGCGGGTTGCTCTTTCCTCCTCTCTCTGTGCCTGACACCTGCACACTACAAAGCTTGCAGTTCCCACAACAGTAGTTAATGTTCAGTTTACAGCTGGAGACACCGAGCCTCCGGCAGGTTAACTCAGTTGCATAGCATCACAGTAACGAGGCGGAGCCAGAACCGGAACCCAGATCTGACCTCAGCAAATCCCTGGTCCTTTTCTTAGTACTGTCCTGTCTGTAGAAAGGGGACATTCTGCCAGCCAGTGGAGAAGCACTGAGCATTCGATCATTTTTTACTGGCTGCACTGTGAATCACGATTCTGAGCTAAGGGGAGATTGGCTGCTGAGACCACTGTTTGGAACAGATCGTTGTAACTCTGGGCAAGAAGAGTCTGCATCCTAAAAGAGGGTCAGGGTGAAATGACAAAGAAATGTATGTTAATGGGTTTTGGAGGAAGAATTGATGACATAGCCCTGGGTTACTGATTGGGTAATGAGATAGGAGATTAAGGAAAATGAAGGTATCAAGGACCATGAATGATTCTTCAGTTTTGTTTTCATTTCTTTATTTTGTGATTCTGAAGACTAAACCTTACTCTGAGCTATACCCCCAGTTGCTTTTTTATTGATTATTTTGAATCAGGGTGTCTCTAAGTCATTCAGTTGCCTAGGCTGAACTCAAACTTGAAATCGTCATGCCTTGGCCTCCCTGAGTGCCAGAATTACAGGCACGTACTGCTACGCCTGTCTAAACTTTACAATTTTATGTCCAGCTAAAGGGAGGAGATTCGAGAGAATTTCCAGTGTCCAAGAGCCCATGAAGGCATAAGCTCAAACCCTGAAACCAAGGCAGAGATGATTAGAATTTCAGACAACAGAGCCAATGAACATCTCCTGTCTTTGTACGTAATCTCCTCCTACAATTACTGAGTGTCCCTGAGACGAGAGACATCATGCCTTTGTGGTGTTCGTGATCTGAGGCAAAGCAGAGGACATTCCTAGTAACTAGAGGCTTTTCCACAGCTGTTGTGAAACTCTTTATCATTTTTCAAGGCTGGCTATAAAATGTCCTGGAGACACGAGTTTACACAGACTGAAGTTCTTTCCAACACTGGAGCCTAAGACCTTTTATAGGAATGTGATTTGTGAGCTGTCTTCTGCTATTAGAAGTAAAGTTTAAGATGTGACACCTTGAGCAAGTCATTTACCCTGCTGGACTCCACTTTGTGTCTAAGAAATGAGGGCCTTGGCCTCTGTGACCTTCTGTATGGCGCCATCGACCTTGACATAATTACTTCTATTGAGGCCAGGTCGCTCCATCTTGACCTCTTACCCAAGACAACATCATGACATTTCTGAGAGACTTCAGGACCTCAAATGAATGTCCATTTCTAGCACCAAGTCTGCCATGAGCTCCCTTGTCTCTGTGTAAAGTGGACACACCCACGCACAGCCCATAGGTTGACACACCTGCCCTCAAAGCCAGGGTCCAGGGAAAGGTGGATTGAGCCAGAGGGACAAGCCGTGGGGGCAGGAACTATGGGCCTGTGAGTGAGGCTCCTTCCTAGGAGGCTGTCGTGGGCCAGGAGGTCTAGTCAGGCAGATGCAGTGCGCAGATCCTTCCATGTTCCCTTGGTTGTGCTATACCAACCACCAGAGGTCACGGCCTTGGACACGCGCAGCCCCGCTGCCTATTACAAGGAGTGGGCATGGAAAGCCATTTTCTACCTCCACACAGGGTGAGGGGGCTGGCTACACACTGGAGCTGAAGCAAGCAGGACAGGAAGATTTGACCAAGGACGGGAAGCTTTCCACTAGGGGGCACCAAACACACTGGGAAAATTCACAGCCTGCGTCCTGTGCCCTGGTTCCAAATCCTTCCCAAAGCTTCAAGTCAGACCAGCTCGCCGAAGTCCTGCAGTTACTGGAGCTTGGACCTACAGAAAAATCTGAGGTGAGTTGCTAAGCTGGCCTTGTGAGAGACTGGAGGTGGGTCCCAGAAAGGGGCCTGGGAAATAGGGAGAGTGGCAACGGCTTTCAGTGGGACTGACCCATGAAAAATGCAGGTACTGTCAGCCCTTGGCCTAAAGCAACCTTGGGTGACCCTGAGGACATAGGTCCCTTTAATGCTGAGGGTGGGTGAGCATCAGTGTAAAAGTGAAAAAATGGGATAAGTGAGTTCACATACAGCTTGAATCTCCCAGAGCGAATGGGAGTCACATGCACTCAGGGTCACAATAATAAACCAACTTCACAAGTACAGTACGTCCTGCTCTTCAGCTTCCACCCCTGCCAACTCTGCCATCCCCACAGATCACCAGTTTCTTTGTGCCTCGGAGAGGGTGTCCCAAGTGTCTCCAAAGGAGTCAGATCTCACCAGACATTCTTGGGCCCCTGGCTGGCAACAGAAAAGATGAGAGGATGTGTCAGAGGAGGATGTGAGAAAACCTTGAGACCCTCTGCTGTCACCCTGTTAGAATGACTTCCTCTCGGCAGGGCAGCAGATGGTGTCAACAAGCCGTGCTGCTTTGTAGCGTCCTTGGCAAGTCATACCAAAATCTGTGTGCCCTTTACCCAGAAAGGAGACTGTGCTTCCAGGAAGGAGACAATCTAACACTTACTTTTGCATAAAGCCTCCTTTCTTGAAGGCTACTGACTCACCATCTAAGTTCCCTTTGGAGACGAGGAGGAAGAAGCATCCTTCAGAGAGGTAAGTTAGGCAGGAGAGATATAGTCGGACGCCACTGCTGAACCCATTCGAAATGAGGTAAGAGGGCTGTGAATGGGGCCGCCAGGACCCATGATTTTTAAGGAAAACTGAAAAAGGGACCTGGAGGCTTTTCCCTCTGCCAGTCCCCTGCTGCAGAGTTTAGCTGTCAGCACCAAGGTATGGTAAGCATGGCGAACTTGGGGCCCCGGAAGTTTAGACAGTCCACTTCTGACTTCCACAAAGAGTCATGAGGAATGTGGGTAATATCTGTATTTTGTTAGCATTGTCTTGGATGAGGACTGAAGAAGCAGTTGGAAAACAAAAGAATTTAAAAAGCAGCAACAATTTTTCTTTGTCACTTCATGCTGAGGATTCTTTGTTTCATTGTAACCAAAGGAACCTAAGGGCATCTTTGGAAAGAGAGGCTCTCGGTGCCATAACTGGCTTCATGTGGAGTCATTTTTGTTGTTGTTTTTGTTTTTTGTACCAGTGATCGAACTGTGGACCTTCTGCTTACGAGGCATGTACCAGAACAACTGAGCTAAATCCCCAGCCCCTCATTTGGGGATCACCATCACCACCAGCACCAAGACTACCACCAAGGGAAACGAGTGAGGGAGTGGATGGCATGTGAATGACAGGACAGCAAAGAGGCAGGTCTAACACCGAAGGGTATAATCAACAGAGTGAAAGAACAACTTACAAAATAGGAAAGAATATTAGCAAATCATATATCTGATAAGGACTAATGTGCAGGATTTATGAAGAACTAGAACTGATCTCAATACCAAAGCAACAACTTGTGCTAAGTCTTGAATATGGTGTGTTTTCTCATGTCAGTATAATCTCCATTGTGAGGTTATTAATTGATCTGACTATGCTGTTTAGAGGTAGGGTCTTTGGCAAATGATTAGGATTCAATAAGGTTATCAGGTTGGACCTTCCATGATTGAATCCTGGTGTCTTTCTTTTTTTTAGGAGTAATTTTTTTAATTGGTACATTATATATACACATCACAATTGCACTCCACATTGAGAATTTGTGCCTATATATGACTCAACTTAATTCTCATTTTTCCCCTTCCCCTAGGAGTGATTTTAAAAAAAAAAATAGTGTCTCACTGTGTAGTTCAGGCTGGCTTTGAACTCACTGTGTAGCTTAGATTGGCCTTGAACTAAAAGCAATCTTCCTGCCTCAGCCTCCTGAATGCTGGAATTACAGGTGGCTTACACCACCATGCTCAGCTGAATCCTGATTGCTTTTTCAGGATAAAGAGAGAAACAAACACCTACCCAGGCCCCATGATGAGCCAGGAGGACCTCAGAACTGCATTCCCTGCCCCTAGTCCCTGGGTTCTCCACAGCACGTGCCAACAGAGGTGACAACCAACAGACCAACCTGATTGAAGAAGAGATGAACATCCAGGAGAAGAGTTTCATTTCAGGACGGAAGTGATACCTTCCCTCAGAGAACACTTGAGAGACAGCCAACGAGAGATCTCCTGGAACCCCCTACAAAGCCCAGACTCAGACCAGGAAAATCACAGGAGCTGTTGTGGAATGCCAGGTTCACTGGGAACCATTGTCAGAGCAGCTGGTCCAGAATAAGAAGGGTTTTAGTCTAGTGGTGTGTTTGGGTCTGTACCATTGGTCAATATAAAAGTGACCTAATAGTCTTCATTTAAGTCACAAGTTTTCTTTGTTTCAGTTAGGGGCTCTTCGTGAGTGGTTCCTAGAGTTCTCAAGATCCAGCTGAAATTTGATCCTATTGTTGTCGCTGAATTTACTACTATAGCCAAGGTAAAATAGTGGTTGCCAATTGCCCCCCTCCAGTATCTGGATTGCTTGGGGGGTCATAAATGATACCGTGGGTTCCTCCTAAAGAATGGGGCACTGAGCCAAAGAACTTATAAACCACCAGCACGTGCACGCACGCGCACATGCACGTACACACACACACACACACACACACACACACACCCCAGAAACATGAAAAGACAAGGCAACAAAATGTTTTTTAAACTCCCAACTTCCCCAGAACTGGTTCAAGGGGGATTGAGGGCAAGGAAATCATAAGCTACACAGAAGATATGTCTGATAAAGTACCAAGGAAAGTAAAACAGTTCAGTAAAGTACTTGGTGAATTTAAAGAAGATATACCTAGTCAGATAATAATACTTAAAAAATAAATGATCAGTGAGTCTAACAGAGGCACTAATAAGCAGGTAGTGGAGCTAAAGAAAAATATGTAAACCATAAATATCCGTTATAGAAAAGAATGGGAGTCTATTAGAAAGGTCCACATAGAAATCCAGGATTTTAAAAACAGGATTAAAAGTATTGGTAGCAGAAACAACCAATGTAAAGACAGAGTGTCAGACTCAGAGGACAGGGCTGTGGTCAATGAACAATTAATGAAAAACATGTTAAAAAGAATGAGGTAACATGAAAAATGGATCCAACAGGTGCCAGATGACTTCAGGAGTTATAAGAGTAATTGGAATGAGTGAAAAATTGGAAGCCAGCACAAAGGGCTTTTTTTAAAAACCATAACACAAATATTAGCAGAGAATTTCCCAGATATGGAAAAATAATTTAATATACAGACAATGGAAGTATATAATACCCTGAATAGCCATGATCAGAAAAAACAAAACACTCCAAACCACATAATAATTAAAATACTGGCAATACAACACAAGAATAGAATTGCAAAGGCTGCTAGACAAAAACAATGAATCACCTATAAAGGAAAACTCACCAGAATTACAACAGATTTCTCAACCCAAACCTTAAGAGCAAGGAAAGCGTGGAATGAAGTGTTTCAAGCTTTTAAAGAAAAATTCCAGTGAGGACTATTTTATCTTTAAAAATTGGAGATACTGCCATGAAAAAGAAAACCTAAAGAAATGTGTGACCACCAAACCAACACTCCAGAAAATTCTCAAGGATATCATAGAAGGGGATATATGAAGCTAAAAATGCCAACAGGTTCAATAAAATGAATACATCATGTATGGCTACCAATTAAGTAGAAGGGAAAGAAAGAAAAACACCAATAGGAAATTTATACAGTGATAGGGATAATACCTATCAATACTACCATCAATGTAAATAAACAACTTACCAATCAAAAGACAAGGATTAACAGAATGGATCAAGAAAACAAAATCTAATGGCATACTATACACAAGAAACACACTTAACACCAAAAGAAAGTCATAGACTAAAAATCAGTGAATGGAAAACTATCTTCTGTGCAACAGGAACCCAAAAACATGCAGGAATAGCTATCTGACAAAGTGGGTCTCAAGTCAAAACTTGAGGCAAAGAAGGATACTACAGATTGTTTAATGGAACTACTCAACAGGAAGAGGTAACAATTATACACATACATGAATCAAACCATAAAATAAACTCTAATGGACATAACAATAACAGATAAACATCAATACAACTATAATGAAGGATCTCAATACCGTGCTATCACAAATAGATCATCCAAAGGAAAAAAATCAATCAATAAATATTAGAGTTGAGCTATACCTTTGAACAAATGGACTTAACAGATACAGAGTGTTCCAACAGAATGCATATTATTTTCAGCCATGGTACTTTCTCAAAATAGAACACATACTAGCTTACAAAGCATGCCTAAGTAAATGTAAAAGAACAGAAATTTTACCATACAGTCTATTAGATCACAGAGCAATGAAACTAGACATCAATAAAAGAAACCACTGAAACTGTGCAAACATATTGAAATTAAACAACACACTCTTGACTGGGTCACAGAGGAAATTAAGGAAGAAATAAGACAGTTCCTAGAATTAAATGATAATGCCAGCACATCAGAATTTATGGAAGACAATGAAAACAGTCCCATGAGGGAAGCTGATAGCAATGAATGCTCACATCAGAAAAATGGAATGAGTACAAATAAATAACCTAATGATATGTCTCAAGGTCTTATGAAAACAAGAACAATCCAAACTCAGAGCTTGTACAAGGAAGGGAATTATAAAGATTGGACAAGGAGTTAATGAATTGGAGACTAAACGAACATTCAGTGAATTGAAGATCTAGTTCTTTGAAAGAATAAGCAAAGTAGTCAGACCCTTAACTATCTTACCAAGAAGAGGAAAGAAAAGACACAAATTAATTCAATTATAAATGAAAAAGGTGAAATCACAATGGACACTGCCAAAATCCAGAAAGTGATAAGCAACTACTCCACAACCATATATACCAAACAACTGAAGAACTCAGAAGAAATGGAGAGATTCCCAGATGCATATGAATTGCCAAAACTGAACCAAGAAAATCTAAAAATCTTGAACAACCCAATAATAAATATGAAATTGGAGCAGTAAAAAAAAAATAAAGGCATACTGTATGATTTCATTTGGAAGAGATACTTAAGGTAGTCAAGTTCACAGAGCCAGGAAAGAGAATGGTAGAGCCTAGAGGCTAGGAGGAGGTGTCTACTGTGCACAACAGCTGCTGACTTAATAGGAAAAGAATTTCCCAGGAATAGAATTGAGTACAGAAGGAAATTTATTGAAACACATGCTGTGAGACAGTAGAGCAGTCACGTACAGCTCGGAGAGGATGTGTTTTATGGAGGTGGATGGGGGCAGGTCTGACATTGACCACTGACAATAACGTCCTTAGCTGTGAAGAGCTATTAAGTAGAGAATGCTTATGATCCTGGAAAAGTCTGTGTTGTGGCATCCTGAAATGCTCGACATACACCTAGCACTCAAAGTCTGGGAAATATCCTCACTACCCTACTATCTTCATTGAAAAGTGTGTTAGTTATACTATGTCCAGTGTTGTTCAGTGGGTACATAATTTTTCTCTTGCAAGATAGAACAGTCTGAGATTGTTGCACAACAATGTAAACATACTTAACATTTCTCAACTTACACTTTAAAAATGGTTTTGCACTTGCCATTTATTTATTTGGGTTTTTTGAGACACAGAATCTTGCTTAGTAGTGCAGGCTGACCTTAAACTCATGGTGGTCCTCCTGCCTCAGCCTCCCAAATGCTAGGATTACAGGTACATGCTACCATAGGCAGCTCCCCTATTTAATTTGTAAGGTAGGGTCTCACTAAGTTGCCCAGGCTGGCCTCAAACTTGCCATCTTCCTACCTCAGCTTCCAGAGTAGCTGAGATTACAGCCATGTACCACCATACTCAACTTTTTATTTCTGCCATATCTTTCTTAGTTTCTTCACTCTCATTTCTGTAAGTTCACAACATTGTTGGGGGGAGTCTAATTTTTTCACTTTTTTTCTTCTTTTTCCTCTTCTTCACCTTTTTGAGATACTTACCTTTTTATTCTTACATTTCTTTCCTTCAGTTCAAGGGTTTGAACTGAGAGGCTCAAACATGCTAGGCAAGTATTCTACCACTTAGCTGCATCTCCAGAGACCCCTGCAGCAGATCCCAATCTCCTGCTAGGTGCTGTGATGCATGGTGAGAAGAGAGATGTACAGACAGAATTAAAGAAACAGAGACCAGAAACTGTGATGACCAGTGCTTGTCAGGAAAGGCCCTCCCTGCAGGCCAGAAGTGTCAATATTTATTGGTGACATAACTATTGTTGACTCAGGGTCAGGGGACTACGTGTGGTTGCTAGGGATACACTGCTGATGCAGACATGGCTTGTAAAAGAAGAGACAAAGGATTCTTGTGTCAGGCTGGGAATGGAATTTGGGTAGGAGTCACTCTGACCTTGGCTGTGTTATCTCATATGCTTTGGTCAGACTCACCTCTTAAAATAAGCCAGTTGCACAGTTAACTTTCTACAACCTGCACTCTTTACAGCCTGCTTAGGACATGATTGATGGGATGATCCACACACTTTAAAAAAATTTTTTTAAAGACAAGTTCTTGCTATGCTGGCCTATCTTCTATGGCATGGATATATGTTTGCATCAACTAAGTGTTCATGGGTCAGAAGCATGAAAATAATAGTTTTAGGCTGGCAGTATAGTTCAGTGTAGAGTACTTGCTTAGCATGCATGAAGTCTTTGGTCCAGTCCCCCAGTACCACAGACAGAGAGAGAGAGAGAGAGAGAGGGAGAGAGAGAGAGAGGGGTATGAGAAAGAAAGAAAGGAGATGAATACATTTCACTTACTCTATTCTCACTGTTAACCCTTTTTTTTTTTTTTTGAGACAGGGTCTCGCTTTGTAATTCAGGCTGGCCCTCAGCTCACTATGTAGCCCAGGCAAACCTTGAACTCAGCAAACCTCCTGCCTCTCCCTCCCAAGTGCTGGGATTACAAGCATGAGCCAACACGCCCGGCAGTGTGGTATGTGGTACTGATTGCTGGTGGGCCTGAGTCCCCATGCGCAGCATTCTTTGTGGTTACCAGGATCAAACTCAGGGCCTTGCGCTTGTGAGGCAGGCGATGGAACCACTGAGCTAAATCTCTGGCCCTTAACCCTGACTTTTATGATCTTTATTTATTCTTTCTCTACTCTTTTTTTTTTTTTTTTTTGAGAAAGGGTCTTGCTTTGTAGCTCAGGCTGCCCTGAACTCACTGTGTAGCCCAGGCAAGCCTCAAACTCAACAATCCTCCTGTCTCTGCCTCCCCAGTGCTGGGATTATAGGTGTGAGCCACCATGCCTGTCACTGTGGTGTGTGGTACTGATTGCTGGTGGGCGTGAGTTGTATGTGGTTACTGGGATCGAACTAGGGTCCTTGTGTTTGCTAGGCAGGCTCCAGAACCACTGAGCTAAATCTCTGGCCCCACTACTCAATTTCTTAATCTCAATAATATCTACATGTTTCCATAGAAAAGAAAAGCGCCTTAGCATACTGCCATCGCTCTCCAGCAGTTTCTCATTCCCTTCCTTAACCACAGTTCTAAGCTATAGCTTTATTTCTGAATATATATATTTTTGCAGGAGGAGGCATTGCTAATGTAGGTGACAATACACTTTTTCAGAATACACTCTTTGCTTTACTTTCCACACGCCATCCTTCCTCCCAGCTTCATTTTCTCATCTTACTGAGCTCTTCTCCCTTTCAAAATACTTTCAAGGGAGACTGGCTTCTGGAGCATTGAAATGAAGACTGGCAAAGCACTCTTACTCAAAAACAACAAAAACACTGGCAAGACAACTAAACTAGATGATATCAGAAATCTGGCAGTGGTCCAAAGCCTCACCTCGGAGTGAACCTATAACCATCTATCTATCCAAGAGAAAATACTGAACTTCAGTTAAGACAATGCACAAAGTTACAAGCTACGGCCTTGTAACTTGGTGGCCCAGTACTCATGAAAAGCTGCCATCTCAAAGCTAATGGAGAAGGTTGGCCTCTTTCGGAGCTGTATCAAAAGTGCCATGTCCACAACATAATACATATTTTGTCCAAATTAGAAGTCATGTGGGAAAAAGTATGCATGCTTAAAGAATGGTGGCTGTTTTACTTGACCCGCGGCTCAGCTCAACAAGACTAAAAACTATCCTCAGGGGCCAGAGATTTAGCTCAGTGGTTCTGGCGCCTGCCTGGCAAGCGCAAGGTCCTGAGTTAGATCCCAGTAACCATATACAATGCTGGGTGTGGTGGCTCACACCTGTAATCCCAGCACTCAGGAGGCGGAGGCAGGAGGATTGCTGAGTTCAAGGCTTGCCTGAACTACAAAACTAGACCCTGTCTCAAAAAAAAAAAAAAAAAAAAAAAAAACAACTATCCTCAGGGCATTACCCAAACCAATAACCATCCGGCAATATCTCAGATCCCTAAGGATGTGATATTGGTTGCAGCAAAGAAGAAGCTGGCCAAAACAGTAAAACTTTGAAAGGAAATCCTTGAGAAATAGAAAACCACATGAAACTTTTAAAAGTTCCAGTATTCCTGGAGTCTATAAGGCTTTGCATATGGACAAGCTTAGAGAGACATTGGAAAGATCACAGTCACCTCTGGCTGATTTTGAGTCCTTTCTCATGTAAACAGCAGGGGAAAACTAAGGGCACCTTATCAACTGCCTGCACTTTGAAGGTGTGTCTTCAGATAAGATCTTCTTGGCAATGGGTAGAAGACACACGGACAAGTCATTTAGAGAACTCTTCAGGCCAATCATTGGCTAACCCCTAAATTATACGAACCTAAAAGTGAACCCCAGGAAGCCAGACGTAAAAATAAAAATGAGAACTTTTTCAAGAAAAATACTAACAGAGAACTCAGGGTTCTCCAGAGAATACAGAGAGGTACAGAATTAAGAAAGGTCAATCAAGAAAGGTCATCAAACAAATTAGCAACAATGAGGAAAACAGTAGCATAAAACTAACAGTAATAACCAGTCTAGGAGGACTGGTTGCCAGGGGATGCCAGGTTGTTACAATATACTACCTAATTGTCTAGTTTTCAGCTGGAATTCACAAGAAAGCAAAACACAGAGAGGTCTGCTCCATACACAATAACATAAAGAGCCAACAGAAAGTATCCTGAAAGCAAGTCCTTGCCTAATTTAGTAGACACAAACCTTAGCTCAATTATTAAATATAATCAGTGACTAAAAAAGACTGTCTAATTTGTTAAAATGCCACATGAAAATATCTCATCAAATAGAGAATTGCATCAACAAAGAAATAAAAACTATAAGAAATAAGATAATAGAAATTCTAGAGTTGAAAATATAGTAACAAATGAAAATTTAAAAGTGATCAGTAGCGAATGTGAGCTATTTGAAGGAAGAATAAGCAAATACAAAGATAGATCAGTAAAGATTATTCAATCTGAGGTGCAGAACAAAAAACGTGAAGAAAAATGAACAGAGACTGATGGGGTACCATGGAGCATACCATCCTCTATATAATAAGTGTCCCAGTAAGAAAAGACAAGGGAAAAGAATAAGGAATAGTTGAAGAAATAATAATTAAAATCTCCTCAAATGTGGTGAATACTATTAAATTACATATCCCAAGAACCTTAACAGACATCCAGTAGAATAATTGAAGAGATATATTCCTAGACACATCACAAACTGGCAAAGTCAAAGTGAAAACCTTACACAAACGAAAGGCAAACCATATTTTTGGTAGTTGACTCAGAATCACGAAGATGTTGATTTTATCTACATTAGTTTATACTCTTAAAGCAGTCACAATAAAAATGTTAACAGAGTTTTGTCGTTGCTGTTGTTTAGCTGGTTGCTTGGTTTTGGAACTAAAAAGGTAAACTCTAAAATTTTAGTAGAATCTGAACATAGTAGCACATGCCTATAATCCCAGCACTCAGGAGACCAAGGCAGAATCACTAAGTTTGAGGCCAGGCTGGGCTACATAGTGAGTTCAAGGACAGCATGGAATACATAGGCCCTGTCTCAAAAATAATTTTTTAAATTTTCATGGAGATTAGCATGATGGTACATGTCTGTAATCCCAGCATTCTAAGAGGCTTTGCAGGGATCTGAGGCAGGAGGATCTTAAATTCAAGCCCAACTCACACAATTAGTGATTGAGCAAGACCTTGTCTCAAAAATAAAAAAATAAAAACATTGTCTCAATTCTCAGTATTGCAAATAAAAATAAAATAAAATTTTAGTAGCACTAGATAAATGGATTCAAAAATATTTATTCCAATTTTTTTTTTTTGAGACAGGATCTCACTTTGTAGTTCAGGCTGGTCCTGAGCTCACTATGTAGCCCAAGCCTCGAACTCAGCAATCCTCCTGTCTCTGCCTCCTGAGTGCTGGGATTACAGGCATGAGCCACCACGCCCAGCCAAAAATATTTATTAAGACTGAAAAAGAACCACAATAAAAAAGGACTAGCAGGGCCAGAGATTTAGCTCAGTGGTTTAAGCGCCTGCCTAGCAAACTCAAGGTCCCTGGTTCAATCCCCAGTAAACACATACAACAATACCAGGCATGGTGACTCACACCCACCAGCAATCAGTACCACATACCACAATGCTGGGCATGGTGGCTCACACCTGTAATCCCAGCATTCAGGAGGCAGAGGCAGGAGGATTGCTGAGTTCCAGGTTTGCCTGGGCTATGTAATGAGCTCAGGGCCAGCCTGGACTACAGAGGCCCTGTCTCAAGCAGACAACTGGACAGAAGGTTTCTGTGAAACCAGAAAGAACTAGTCTATAAGTACAAATGGACATTCATTAGATGCTGGGGGTGATGGATTAACTAAAAGTCAATTTGGAATGCCCAGCTGAACTGAGTCAGTGTGGTTCTGGGTGTGGGAAACCCACCTGAGAATTGTTGCCAACAGCATAAAAGGAGAACTGGGAGGGAAGATTGCACGCTGCTTTCCTGAGAATCTTGCTTCAGCTAGTTTTCCTGATATGATCTCAGCTGCTCTCTTCAGGGGAGCGCTAGTCTTCACCTTGAGCATCGCTCCCTGGCTCCAGTGCAGACCCCTCAGCCTGGTGGCACAGATCCTTCACCCGACAGATGCAGACTTCATAGCTTCCACCACTGGCCTTCAGGCCTTCTCAGTGCAGATCCCTGATATGGACTTGCATGAGACATTGGCTTGGGCTCAGCCCTTAACTGGACTCATGCCGGACATTGCCATGGGATCCAGGCCTCAGCTGGTCTCTAGCATGTGGACGGATCCCTTGCACTCCTCTGCATTTGACTTTTTGGGTGCATATTATAAAATAATCCTGCAAGTTATGTGTCTGGTGCTAAATCCATTTCCTTGCAAACCCTGACTACAACAGTGGAAAAATAGGATCCTTACCTCATACCATATATCAAGATAAACTCCATTTGGCTCAGAGATAAATATATAAAAATGACATCAGCAAATTATTTGAAACCATAAAAATATGTGGAAAAAAAAACATGGAATAGTTCCTTAATAGCTTTGCAGTAGGGAAAGTTTCTCTGCGGCTCAAAATCTAGAAGTTATGAAAGTATTAGTGCATTCAACTATATAAACATCAAATTTTTCTGTAAAACCCTCTGCAAAATAACAGCAAAACTCACCCTAAGCAAAGGATCACTGAAACATTGAAGAAGTTTTTTGAAACTCATGTCATGGAAATAAGCCTATCCTAGCTGGGCATGGTGGCATGTGTCTGTAATTCCAGCACTCTGGGATGGTGAGGCAGGAGGATTGCAAGGCTAAGCCCACCATCCTATTATTTGTCCTTATGGGTCCAAGGGCCCTTAGCACCACCAAGTACCATGACTGCCAACATGCATCTGTCTGTCCAGTAAGAGATCCTCTGGTGCTGTAGTCTGAGAGCGGTCACCACCCCCCAAGCAGACAATGCTTCTTCTCGGTAGAGGTTTCAGAACCCTCTCCCTGGGCATCATTCTTCCCCTGCCTCCCTCTGTTGCAAATGCCTGTCTCATTGTACTCATCTTCTCTTTTTCCACTTATTCCTCGGTTTTGTTTTTTATTAGTACAGGTTTATAATACGTAATGATCACCTTCCTCCTGGGGAGTCGGTACAGGTATATAGCACATCACTTCCTATTTGCAAAAGATCTATTCCTGCATGTGGTTCCATAGTGTAGTGGTTATTATGTCTGTGTTACATGTAGAAGGTCCTGAGCTCAAGACCTAGTGGAACCAGGGTATGGACAACCTCTCTTCCAAACCAGCCTGAACTATAAAGTGAGACCTTGACTCCAAAGAAAGATTTCCCTACTTCCTGTAACCTACCTTATATTTTGCTCTTTTATTTTGAGCTCATTTAAGAAACCATGAGATGTTTAAGCTCAAATGTCTAGTTTCATTTAATATTATGATCTCAAGGTGCATCCATTTTCCTATGAATGACTAAAGTTTACCCTTCTTTGTGATAGAATAGTACTCCTTTGTGTATAAATATTGCATTTTCCTTATCCATTCATCTGTTGAGGGGCATATAAGCTACTTAAAAGATTTAGTCATTATGAGCTGTGCTTCTATAAATATGACAATACATGTATCACTGTAATATGATGTCTATAACTTTTGGAAAGGTACATAAAAGGGAAATAGTTGGATGTAATGGAATTTCTAGTTCTAGTTTTTTGAGGAATCTCTGTAACAATTCCTGTATTGTTTACATTCCCACCCACAATGAAAGGGTTCCTTTTCCCCACAGTCTCACCAGAATTTATTATTTGGTTTCTTGATGATAGCCAGTCTTTCTGAAGTAAGTTAGAATCTCAAGTGTTGTTTTTTTTGTTTTGAGACAGGGTCTGGCTCTGTAGTTCAGGCTGGCCCTGAGCTCACTATGTAGTCCAGGCAAGCCTCGAACTCAGCTATCCTCCTGTGTCTGCCTCCCGAGTGCTGGGATTACAAGCATGAGCCACCATGCCCAGCTCAAGTGTTGTTTTAATTTATATTGTTCTAATAGATAAAGATGTTGAACCTATTTTCATGTGTTTATTGGACATTTATACTCCTGAGAAGTGTATGTATTATCATTTTCTGGTTGAGTCTTTTATTTTGGGGAGTCAAATTTGAGTTCTTTATATAATCTAAATATTAGTCTTCTGTCGGAACAATAGGTAACAATATTTTTCCCCTTTCTTTTGATTGGCTTTTTCCCTCTGTTGGTTGTTTCCTATGCTCTACAGAAACTTTTAAATTTGACATGATTCCATTTGTTAATACTTGGTATTATTTCTTATGCAACCGGTCTTCTGTTCGGAAAGTCCTTACCTACATGTGTATCTTCAAGAGTTTTACCTATTTTCTCTCTCAGAAGACTAAGTTTCTGTTTAGCATTTAAAGCTTTGACTTCAGTACATCGTCAGAGATAGTTTCTATCCTCAGCATGAGGACAGCCAGTGTTCCCAGCACCATTTGTTGAAGAAGTAATCTTTCCTCCAGGAAACATTTATGGCCCTTTTGTCAAAGATTAGATAGCTGAATGTGACTGGAGCTACTTCTCCATCCTCTGGCCTGTTCCATTCCTCTGCGTGTCTGATTTTCCCCCCAAATGCACTGTTTTAATCACTGCAGCTTTGCAGTATAACAGGTAGTCCAGGACTGTGATGCCTCCTGCTTTGCTCTGTTGCCCAGGGCCGCTTGTGCTATTCTGGTTTGATAGGAACTTTAGGATTGTTTCCTCTAGTTCTGTGAGGAATGCTATTAGTATTTGGATTGGGACTGCATTAAATCTGTGTATCAGTTTTGGAAGTATAGTCACTTTGACAGTGTTCACTCAAGAGAAGGAAGGCCCAGTGGTTTGCCTTTTTTAGTTGAATCCTTTCTGGTTTTGGAATCAGGATAATGCTAGCTTCCTGGAATGATTTTGAGAGTACTCTTTCCTTTTCAATTTCATTAAAGAGTTTTGGGGGGTATTAGCATTGAATCTTCCATTATGTTCTTATAGAACTTAGCTGTGAATCCATTGGGACCTGGCCTTTTCTTAGTTGATAGATTTTTTAAATTAGCATTAAAATTGCATTGTCTGATGTTGGATTATTCAAGGTTTTTATATCTTCTTGGTTCCATTTTGGAGATTCTATATATCTAGGAATTTATCCACTTTTTTCCCTAAATACATTGGAATTCTCCAATTTATTAGAGTACAAGTTCTCAACATAATTTCTAATAATCTTTTGGATTTAAGAAGTGTCTTTTGTGATTTTACCTTTTTCATTTCTAAATACATTAATTTGGGCCTTTCTTTCAGTAAAGATTAGCTAGGGTGTTGTCTTTTTTTTTTTGCGGTACTGGGGATTGAACTCGGGACCATATGCATCCAAGGTTGGCACGGTACCACTTGAGCTAAATCCCCAGCAGGTGTTGTCTATTTTGTTTATTCTTTCAAACAACCAGGTCTTCAATTCATTGATTCTTTGTATATTTCTTAGACTCAATTTCACTAGTTTTTTCTCTAATCTTTATAATTTGCTTTCTTGTATTAGCTTTGGACTTGAATTGTTGTTGTTTTTTTACAACTTTTAGATGCATTATGACTTGGGCTTGCTCTGTTTTTCCAATGTGACTATTCACAGCTATAAACTTCTCTCTTAGAACTGCTTCCATTGCATCCCATAGATTCTGTTAGGTTGCACTGGCATTATCATTTAATTCTAGAAATGGTGTGATTCCTTCCTTGATTTCTTATGTGACATGATGATTATTCAGGAGGGTGTTGTTTAGTTTCCACCTGTTTCTTTTGCCATTGATTTCCAGTTTCATTGCCCTATGATCTGATAATAGCATAAGATAATTCTGATTCTTTTGCATTCACATAGCATTGCTTTATGGGCTAGCAAGAAGTCTAGTTTGGAGAAAGTATCACATGTGGCTAAAAAGAATGAATATTCTGTTGTTGTTGAATCAAACACTCTTAGGTATCTGTTAAGTTCATTTCCTTGAAAGTTTTGTTCAACTTTGATATTTCTTTGTTTTTTTTGCCTAGTTGACCTGTCTATTTGTGAAAATGGGGATTGAGGTCCCCTGCTATAATTGTGTTGGTGGTTAGCTGATCTTTTTGTCCAGCAGACTTTTATAAAATTGAGCATGCCAGTATTTGTAAACATACATATGTTTATAACTGGTATCTTTTCTTGTGGAATTGCTCCAATGTGTTATGATCTTCTTTGCTTCTTCTGATCAGTTTTAGCTTAAAGTCCACTTTGAAAATAGAATAAATTTTGTAGAGAGTTCCTGTTGCATGGAATATTGTTTCCCACCTTTCTATATTTAATTTGTGAGGGTTTTTAATTAAATGTGTTTCCTGTATACAACATATTTCTCTGTGTTTCTTGGAGCTTTTTTTTTTTTTTTTGGTGGCACCAGGGATCAAACTTGGGTCCTTGTGCTTCCAAGGTAGGTACGGTACCACTTGAGCTAAATCCCTGGCCCCTGGGTTTTGTTTCTTGATCCATTCTGCTAATCTGTCTTTTGATTGGAGAATTGAGACTATTCACATTGAGAGTTGTTACTGAACGGATTTGCTTATTCCTGTCATTTCTCTGTATAAACACCCATATCCTGTGTAATCAGGATTCCATCTGTATGACTTCACTTAGTCTAAAGAGTCTTTCTCCAAGAACAATTGCATCAGAAGTTCAAGACGTTAGCACCCGAATTTGTAGGGGACACAGTTCAGTTATTCAAGAAGAGGAAAATTCAGGTTTGTCCCTCTGATGGGTCATATTAATATAAGCGGCTACCTGAAAGCCTTCTAGCTGCTTTGGTGTTGCTCCTTTGTCACTGTGCTATTCTCGGTTGGCATGAAGGTAGCACCGGCCTGACAATGATTTGTGGTTTTGGCAGTAGTCTTGCCAGGGCAATATGAAAGAGAGAAATGGCATAGTCTGACATCCACCCCATCATTTTCTGCTCCAGACTGGCATGGCCTACATGTGATACACACGTATGCATGTGCATCTAACCACTTTCTGTCTCTCTGGGGTTTCTTCTTTACATTTGCCTTCAGTTCCAATCCATCAACCTCCTCCCACATAGGCAGCATCTCCAGGGACAGGAGCCAACAGTCCTTCCTGGTTTGCAGGCATGTTGATCTCATTTTTATCCCAGCTTTTCTATTGCTGAAGATGAAGCTTAATCTTCAAACCCTCATCTTTTTTCTCCTTTTACATAATAAGAAGCTTGGAATAGATCATCTTAGGTTGTTCTAGTTCTAAAGTGTTGTAAGTCTTTATGGTAAATGAAGAGGTGGCAAGAAAGGACATGGAGATATTTTAAGACTATACAGTTTCCAAGGAGATAAAGTGACATAAAGGGAGTTACCCAAGAAAGTGGAGTTATTAGCAAAAGTGGATGTCAGGGGTAGAAGGTGGTGTGTCAATCAAGACTTAAGGAGTGCAGGGGGGCAGTGCTGGCAGAAGCTCAAAAGAGAACGGTGGACAAAACAGCCACTAAGAGGAGGTTTGGAGAAACATCAGCAAGTCTGGAAATGACTAGAGAGATCAACTAGCATGGAAGCAGGTGCAGTATTTTCAATTTATTATTAAACATTTCAGCAATGCCAAACAATGCACAGAATAGGGTAAAGAACACCATGTCCCCAGGGCCTAACCTAAAATGCCATTCATTACCAGTGCATCTACTCGACCATGGTCCTATGTCCCCTCCCTTCACTGCCACCGAGAAGTAGTAACCAGGATCCTGAATTGGTTATCAGTTTTAGTACCTTCTTATACTTCTAGTACATATGTATATATCCAGAGACAATATTTTCTTTTCTACCAAGTCAGATTTAGGGCTGGGTTTAGCTCAGTGATAAGAGTGCTTATTTAGTATATGTGCAAGACCCTGTGTTTGCCCACCACTGCAAAATAAATTTTTTAAAAATTCAGATTTGATGGCCTGGAGGGTTAGCTCAGTGGTTCTGGCACCTGCCTCGCAAGCACAAGGTCCTGAGTTGGTAACCACACATAATGTTGGGCGTGGAGACACGCCCACCAACAATCAACACCGCATACCACAATGCAGGACGTGGTGGCTCATGCCTGTAATCCCAGCACTCGGGAGGCAGGGACAGGAGGATTGCTGAGTTCGCGGCGGCTTGCCTGGGCACCATAGTGAGCTCAGGGCCAGCCTGAACTACAAAGCGAGACCCTATCTCAAAAGCAAAAATAAATAAATAAATAATTCAGATTTGATGTTTAAAGACTGAAAAGTGTAACTTTTTGGGGCCCTGGACACAGACTGTCCTTGCTGAAGGGCTAGACAAGAGCAATAAGTTTGGTGAGTGGGAAATCAGAACAGGACAGGGAGTCACTTGACATGTAGGGACAGGCCACAGAGCGGGCAGTGGCTTGGGCTCACCTCCAGAATCAAGACCAGCCAGTGAGACAGCACAAGCAGCATTCCTCCTCCTCCGCTCCCTGTACGTGGCCCTCGAACCGACCTCTGAGTGGCACTTTTCCTCCTCGGCAAAGTGACATGGAATCACTCCGTGGAAGGATGCTGGAAGCATAATGTTCACATGCTGGTGATGATTTGGGTAAAGAACAACTTTAAATTTAACAAGTTAAATAATAAAAAGATGGCTGTCTTCAGGGAAGCCACTGGCTTTGGACAATTCTATGAGGGAAAACAACCCAAGCCATCTTTGGAAAACCCAACCCTGAAGGGAACAGGGACAAGACCTAAATGCTTCCATTAGCAAACAGATTAAAATGCGCTCCTGTTGACATTAAGAATAATACAGAGTAAAAAGAAGTAAAAGGATTCTTATAATTTTACTTTTAATTTATATGTCTGAGTAACTGCTTTAATTCACAATTCATTCCTTTTTTTTTCTAAAAATCTGTGCATAATTGGGAATTCTTGAAAAGTGAAGAAATCAAATCCACAGATTATGTTCAAATGTGTGAAACACTGTAGGAATGCTAAAGTTAACACTTCATGAAGCTGGCATGTTACATTTGTGTGCATTTCATTAAATTGTTGTTCTCTATTTTGTGCTTAGGTCTCTTGTATTTCAGAGCCAATAATTATTCTCGGGCTTCAAACATTGTTTTTGGCCAGAGGTGTTTCTTAACATTGCAAGTCTAGGGAACTGACAGTCAGGCTCTTGAGTTTTTCTGCCTGCAGTACCCCAGCCAACACAGCTTTTTTGCATTTTCAACTTCTGAAAACATTTAATGATCTGGCAGTGGCCATTTCCTCTTTCCTCAGTCTCACCTTCCTTCTCCCCTTCTTTCCTCTTCCTTTTCTTCTTCTTCATTTTTAATATTTCCTTTATTTGATTTTCTAGATGAGCCATTACATTATTTTTCCAGCTTCTAGAGGGAAAAACAATCTCTCTGGGGTTTTGATAGCAATAAATTAATTTTCTATTTGGATGATATTTACATCTTTACACTATTGAGTCATCATTAAGAAATGCTATAAGTCTATTAAAGCTTTCTTTTCCATTCCTTATTAAAATTTTTGCTTATTTGTTTGCTTAGTGCTGAGAATCAAACCCCAGGCCTTGTGCTTGTTAAGCGTTAAGCTACACCCTCCAGCCCTATGCTTTCTTTGTAGAGTCCTGTATAGCTCTTGTAAAGTTTATAATATTATTTTGTTGATGCCAATACAAATGTACATATTTTTCTTTTACAGTTTTTTCAGAATTACATAACTAATATACACAGGCACTGAAAAGAAATTTTTAAAATATAGGACAATATTAACAAACAACAATATGAGGTAGAAAAAGGAAGACCCATTGAAAACAACCCCCACAACCCCCATGCCATCCATTCTGTGGAGGTCTTGTAAACACCCTTCTGTAGGGCCTGGGGATGTAGTTCAATGGTGCTGCTACCTGCCCTGCAAGGGCAAGGCCTTGAGCTCAATCCCTGGTTCTGCAAAAAGCAAAAGGAAAACCATTGTTCTACAGCTTTGTCCCCCCACCCCACCCGACAAATTCAGCGATATACATACTGCCCTGCTCTTGGGGTTTGTCACATAATCTGTCCATACTTCTCCATCTCCACGCACAAAAATCAACTTTATTCTTCTAATAAATTGCATCATGTAAAATTGTATCACATAAAATTCAAATATTTTCATTAATTAATCATTCTCTTAGATTTTCACAGTACAGGCTCACAGCATCTGCCATTACATAAAAAAAGAGAAAGAAAAACTTTTCTTCCCATTTGGCAGTAACTAGAATGTGCAAAACCATGTTAAATGATTGAAATGACAGCAGAAAGCCTGTTGTGTCTGTAATAAGATTGTCTTTCATGGAAACGTTTATGTTATCTGCTGAGTTTTCCATTTTTGTATCACATTAATAAAGCAGCTTTGTGTGCTAGTAATATTTTTTAAAGGATGGAGGTTGAATTTTCCGGTGCCAGGTTGGCATCTGTCACAATAACTGAAACTCTCTTATCTTGTGATATATTAATAGAACTGATTTTATTAATAGACTTCTAAATATTAAGCCATTTGGTAATTTATCATCCTGGTAAATTTTTCTTTTAAAAAATTTGCTCAACTTAGAGGTCCTGCTGACTATGACGACACTGCCAAATAAAATGGCTTCCACCCCTGGTCACTGCAAGAAAGGGAAGTTCCCAAGAAAGCCAGGAGATTGTGCGCCCTAAATTAAGCTGAATAATGTTTGCCTGAAGATTTTTATATGTGAAATTATGATTGTTCTGTTTCCTTTTCTTTTATCTGCTACTGGGCTCTTTATTAAGATCCGTTGTAAGCTTATTCCCAAACATCCTTTTAATTCTCAACAAGCACATAACAGGTCTGACGTTCATCAAAATAATGTCCTCTTCCTGGAACCATCATTTCTTGTCTCAGGCAACGTAAGCAGCCGCGACCCCAGTTCCTACCACAGGTCAGTAAGTGAAGGCAGGGACGCGTTCAAGAGCTGGCTGGGGATTGGGGCTCGTCTGTATTCTCTCTCAATCTCTCCCTTCCCAAGGTGACCCTGGAGGCCCCTGGTGAAGCTACAAGACAGGAGGAGCAAAGCCTCACCGTCGCTGCCCGGAAGAGACCCTCGCAAGAAGGCACAGAGATTGCGCCCTCAGCACCGTGCTGCCCTGTGTGCCACAACAATCATTTTTGTTACTGTGGTACTAGGGATTGGGCCAGGACTATACCTGGATTAACCTGTATCATTTTCCTCCTGGTCTTCTTCTCTTTCCTTTTAAGCAGATGACCGTCTCAGAGGGAGGACAGCTGTTAAAATACATCTCCTGGGGCCGGAGATTTAGCTCAGTGGTTCCAGCGCCTGCCTCGCGAATGCAAGGTCCTGAGTTCGATCCTCGGTAACCACATACAACAATGCTGGGCGTGGTAACTCACACTCTCACCAGCAATCAATACCACATACCACAACTCCAGGCGTGGTGGTTCATGCCAGTAATCCCAGCACTCGGGAGACAGAGGCAGGAGGATTGCTGAGTTCGAGGCTTGCCTGGGCCACACATTGAGCTCAGGGTCACCCTGGACTACAGAGAGAGACCCTGTCTCAAAAAATAAATAAATAAAAATCTCCTGGTTTCCACCAATTTAAATCCATTAGATGAATACTTCAAAGGCAGAAGGATCACAAGTTCCAGGGTAGCCTGGATACTATAGAGATTCAGCAAGACCCTGTCTCCAAAACGAAATAAACCAAAGGATCTGGAGAAGTAGCTCAGTGTGAAGACCCTGGATTCAATCCCTGGTTTCCAAGGGAGAGAAAGAAGAGAGAGACACAGACTCCTGTGTATCAGCCTGCGACTTGTTCCACATGGTGGGGGAACCCCAGCAAGGGTGACAGTAGACAAAAGGATCCAGAGTCTCTTAGGTCACAGCGGCATGGCATCCAAATCAAGCAGCAGAAAGAGCTCCCAGACCCGAGGGGACACGTAGGCAGAAGAGAATGTCATTCACCTGGATGGACCGCTAGGTCAGGGCAAGCAGGCCCTGCCCCACCCCGCCGCCCTTGCCTTTCAGCAAACAAAGGCAGGACATGTCTTCCACGCACACCGCACACCGAGTAAACCAGAAGCAGCCTCTTCCGCAAGGACGGACATCGCTTGTTCTCCCAAACTGAGCTGCCACCTGGGGGGGGGGGGCAGGGAGCCCCCGACTGAGCCAGGCTCTCTGGATAAGTAGGAGAGGAGCAAGCCCCTTTGTGGAGCTTAGAATCATTGTTGCTGTTCCTGCTGTCGCCCCACCGGCTTTGTGTCTCTGGGACCCTCGATGGGGAAACATCTCGGGTTAGGGGCGTAGGGCGGGGTAGGAATGGTGGGGAGTGCGATTTGCCCTGGGCCCTCCACTGAGCCCACCAGCCTGGCAGGAGGCAGCAGGGCAAATGTTACAGCAGGTTCTGTGAGAGCCAAGTGGGCGGGGTGGGGTGGGGGTGGGGGCCGCGGGCCGCGGGCCGCGGGCCCAGCACCGGTCCCTCCCCCTCCGGAGCGGTGATTCCTCGCGCGGGGCGAGGTTGGCCAGCAGGGGGCGCCAGAGGACCGGCGGGGCGGGCGTGCCCCGCTCCGGACCGGCGTGGCGATTCGCCCTCGGGCCGCAGCTCAAGCAACCGCCGCACCCGCGGCCTCGCGTTACCTGCGGGCTAAACTCTGCGCAGAAGCGACCCAGCAAGGCCGGCGAAATAAACCGCTGAGAGGGGGACACTTTCGTGTCTGTGTTCTTATGTTTTCCGTCTTCGTTCCTTCTCTTTCCTTCTCTCATTCCTTCTCCCTTGTCCCTATTTTCTGTCTTTTCTCATTCTCTTCCCTCCCCGCCGGCTCACTCTGCACCCCCGAATCCCGGCCCCCCGCTCTGTCCTCCCCTTCCCCACACAGGCCGGCGTCTCGGCCCACACAGCCCCGCACCTCGGCCGAGCGCATCCTCTCCCCCTTCTTGGCCACTTTGGCCCTCGGTTGGCGACGTAACCCTCTGCCCAGGGCGCCGCCCTGCCCAGGAGCCTGGCTCTGCACACTCCGCTCCCCCACCTCGCCCTCCTCAGCGGGCCCAGCACCTCCCTGAGCACCGTGACAACAAGCATGTCCTCGGGCCTAACCGCACCGGGCGGGAGGGGGCTGGGGCAGAGGTCAGAGGGCAAAGCCCAGGTTCCAGGTCCCCACAGAACCGCTGCTAGGTAACCAGTCTCCTGTCACCACCCCAACACACGGTCCTGAGCTGCCCACCCTGGGCCTCTCGTTGGCTTCTGCTGAGTCTCTCAAACACCTACTGGCTGTGAGACTCTGAAAGCGAAAGGAGAGGAGAGCCAGGGTGCCCCCCACACCCTGCCAGCCCCTCCCCGGGGCTCCCTTACCTACTGCTTCACTGTGCGGACGCGCCACCTGGGCAGCGGAGGTCATCGGCACCATGAGTCTGGGCATCATGGAGGAGGAAGACCTGGCTGAGTACTTCCGGCTGCAGTATGGGGAGCGGCTGTTGCACCTGCTGCAGTGAGTGTCTGGGGCCCGGTGTGCCCCATCCCTCACCCCCCACCCCCCGCCTTCCACCCTTCCATGTCCTCTGCTCCTGCCATCACCTGCCCCGTCCCTGACACCAGACCCCATTGCCCAGCCCTCGCTTGCTCTTCTAACACCAGCAAGTCCTTCTCCACGCTCGCTCCTTCCCCTCGGCTGGGGAGAAGAGCCCTGTCCTGCCCTCTGTCGTGTCCCGGCCCAGCCCGCCCCAGCCTCATACACCCCTGGCTTCTCTTGCCCGTATCTTGGACAGGAAGTTCCCCTCTATGGAAGAGCAGTCAGAGTCGCTGTCCATCCGGCTCCTGGAGAAGAAGAAGGAGGCCACAGTCATGCACGAGGCAATGGAGGAAAAGAAGGAGGTGAAGTGGCGGAGCTCAGGATGGGAATGGGAGTGCAGGGTAGGGGGCAGCTGGCTGGGACTCAGGTGACATCTTCCATCTTATGGGTGGGGTTGCCAGAGCTGGGGTTCTGAGCAACGCTTCCTGTCTCTTTCCTCTGGGGAGAACAGAAAGGTCTAAGTCTTGGAAGTATCAGCGTCCTGGGATCCTCTCATGGGAGCTGGGCACAGGGTTCAGAATGCTCCCCACCCCCGGCACCTGGGGACACAGACTTTGGGCCAGGGACGCTGGGTCTCCCTGGGTGCTCCTGTCAGGGGCTCTGCTGACCTCTCTGCTCCTGCACCCTGAAGATGTTTAAGCGCAGAATGGAAAGCCTGAAGCTGCGCTGGGAGGAACTGAGCACCAAGGAAGAGCAGCTGAAGGCCCACATCCAGAAGTACGAGCAGTTCATCCAGGTACAAAGGTGTGAGCTGCAGCGGCCAGGGGAGCCACACGCTGCAGACTAGCGATTGTCCCTCCTCCTCCTCCTCCTCCTCCTCCTCCTCCTTCTCTTCCTCCTCCTCTCCCTCCTCCTCTTCCTTCTCTTCTTCCTCCTTCTGCTTATTTTTGCAGGCTTCTCATTGGGTCAAAAGTATTCTTGGGGGCCAGGGATTTAGCTCAGTGGTTCCAGCATCTGCCTGGCCAGTGCAAGATCCTGAGTTTGATCCCCGCTACCACATACCATAACGCCGCCATGGGGAGGCAGAGGCAGGAGGATTGCTGCGAGTTTGAGGCCAGCCTGGGCTACATAGTGAGCTCAAGTCCAGCCTGAACCACAAAGCAAGACCTTGTCTCAATAACAAACAAACAAGAAGTACTCCTGGTGCTCCGGTCGTGCTCGGTGCTTCTGCAGACTTCCTTTGCATCTTCCCACCTTGAGTTGACTACAAGGTTCTGTTTAACCTGTCTCCACCCCCCACCCCATGGCTCTTTCCCATTTCCTTGCCAGGAACTTTATCCAGTCAATGAACGGATGAATAGATGGATGGATGGGTGGATAAACGTTCCCATCAGGGGTAAGCTCTTGGGGATACAATGAATGAGGTGGAGGTTCCAGTCTCCTTTACATTCTCCATTTTTCTCCTTGAACCAAAGGTAGGAACTGTTAAAGGACCACGGAGCAGAGAGTATTCCAAGACAACCTTCCTTATGTGTGTGCTATTGTGGATTGAATCCAGGTCCTTTGCTCTGAGCTGCTTTATTAGCCCTTTTAAGATTTTTATTTTGAGACAGGGACTTCCTAATTTGCTTAGGCTGGGTTTAAACTTGCAATCCTCCTGCCTTGGCTTCTCAAGATTATAATCATCTTAAAATCCAGATTTATCTGGATGTGCTTCTCTCAGCAATGCAGGAGCCCTGCAGGCTTGGCCCAGCTGCATGAGAGCGATTGCTGCCCTCTCCCTCAGAGGCGCCCTTACGCCGCTCTGTCATACTCTGTGCCTAACCAAGCAGCACAGGAAGCTGGCAGGCTGGGCACCTGCTCCTGAAGTCCAGGTCATTTTGGTGGCCAGATAAAGACTGGTGGAGTGGTTGGGCTTGTAAGAGATTCGCTGTGGAAGGTGCTGCAGATAGTTTTCAGGTCAGAAGCTTCAGCATCCCACAGAGCTTGTTGGAAATACAAGACCTCATTGACTTTCTCCTCTCTGCTTCAGCAAGTCTGAGGTTGGGCTACATATCTACAGTATTTTTAAGCTCCTCAGATTTTTAAATTCACAGGTGAATGTGCAAACCATTAGTTCCATGTTCTCCACATGCCACCATCACACCTGCTTGTGCCCTGTAGTCATGGGGCCCAGGAGAGCTGCGCAGAGTGGACTTTGCAGAGGGAAGAAGGTGGACTCAGGCTGATGTGGCAGCTGAGCCACATCCTTCCTTTGTAGCCCTGGTATTGCCTGAACCATCTCCTGCAACACCAGCTGGTGCTGGTCTGAGATCCTAGGAGTATGTCTTATCCTTGTGTAGTTAATCACTGTTGTCTAGTTTGCCAGGAAGAAAGGGGCTACTGTTTCAGGGAGATGTCGAGGCCCTGAGTAGCAAATCAAGAGAAAATTTGGGTCTCCCAACCCTGGCCCAGCCATCTGCCTTACAACAAATGGCCCCTACTTAGGGCAGAAACAATGGAACCTCTGTCAGAAGGACTCCAGCTCCCACTTCTGGACTTTCTCAGCCCTCCCCAGGAGTGAGTTCTTTCCAGTGGGCACCAAGCCCACTGCAATATGGGTCTTCCTCTACCCTTTTACTCCTGGATTCTCCCTCGTCTGCTCTCTGAAGTGCAGAGACCAAATCCCACAGAATCTGAATCATTTCCTGTCTGTCCCACATGAGGCCATCTCTTGACTTTGAACTAAACCTCTGTCCTCACAGCCTCCTGAGCTATATCTCACTTCCCAGAAAAGGGATTTCCTTTCTTTTTTCAAGGGCGGCTTCAAGAACTACCTTCAGGTAGCCAAAATCTAGTTTCACAGCACCTTAGAAATCTTTTCCCTCCTCACTTCTTCTCCCACACGAGTGGCCAAGTAAGGCCTGGGCTCGGCAGAAAGAGAAGGACTGAGGGCATCACCAGCCCCAGCAGGCAGGGGGGGCAATGCCATACTGCTGACCCATGCCACCTTTCTCGTCCCAGGAGAATGACCAGAAGCGGATCCGTGCCCTAAAGAAAGCCAGTAAGGAAAGGGAACTGAAGAAGAGTCACCACCGGGAGCTGGCCAAGGCCAAGCAGGACATGGTGACCCTGCGGATGGAGCACCAGCGGCTGACCACCAAGCTGCAGGACTACGCCATCTTTAACAAGTACCTGGAGAGGGTAGTGGAAAACTCTGAGGTGGGTCCCACTGCGACACCCTCCTCATCCTCCCCGACCCCGACCCGGGGCCTGGCTGTGGGCTGAAGCATGAGGTTCTTCTGGGCACTCTATCAGCAGTCTGAAGGAGAGAGAGAGAGAGAGAGAGAGAGAGAGAGAGAGAGAGAGAGAGAGAGAGAGTGTGTGTGTGTGTGTGTGTGTGTGTTTTGGAGAACCAGCAATACATTTTGCCTGCATCAGCGTGAGGAACACATCTATCCCTACTTCCTTCTCCTTCCTGGTGTCGTTTGTTTATTTGAGAGTAAACTTCTGAGAGGAAAAGCACCCAGCCTACCGCAGAGCGGTATGTAATTATGTTGGGCACATGCCAGGCTCAGTGCTTCGTGTGCACCTGGAGGCCTACAGTGGGCCCATCCTCTCCTTAGCCCACAGGGAGAGCGAGCCCATCACCCTCTACACAGGGATGTGGAAGCTCAGGAGGCCAGGTAACCTGTGCAAGGGAGAGCCTGGGCCTTCAGCCCTCTTCCTTAGGCCCTGTGGTGCCCCAGACTCCCGCTGTTCCCATGGGTGACCGCAGGGACTCCTCAGCCCCCTTCCCACCCAAGCCTCCTATGGCATTGATTCTCTCCCTGCTCCTCCAGGAAATCTACATCTGCCCTGGATTCTGGGATGTAACCACGTCAGTGAATGTCCTGTCCTCTCCCGTGGGGCCAGCAGCAGGGGTTTGGCGCAGTATCCTGTGAGCGCCATGGGCAGACACAGGCCGCACAGCCTTTGAAAGCTCTCACAGCTTCTATGTAGAAACGCTAACATAACTTACTTATATATGAATCCCAAATTGTGTCATTTCCTCCATTCTAAGATCCTGTATACTATAAGATAGTCACTTGAGGGCCGGAGGATTAGCTCAGTGGTTCTGGCGCCTGCCTCGCAAGCGCAAGGTCTTGAGTTCGATCCCTGGTTACCACATATAATGCTGGGCGTGGAGACACGCCCACCAACAATCAACACCGCATACCACAATGCCGGACGTGGTGGCTCACGCCTGTAATCCCAGCATTCGGGAGGCAGGGACAGGAGGATTGCTGAGTTTGCGGCGGCTTGCCTGGGCACCATAGTGAGCTCAGGGCCAGCCTGAACTACAAAGTGAGACCCTGTCTCAAAAGCAAAAAAAAAAAAAAAAAAAAAGATAGTCACTTGATGATTAGAGGAGTTCTATGAAAGGAAGTGGGAAGAAAAGATCACTGTATTAAAGCACCAGATAAATTGTAAGACAAGTCTTAAAGTCAGAGCTGGTAAAATGATTATATTAGAACTGAAGAAACTGGCTATGTCCTTCCTAAGCTTCAGCCCCTTGTCTTGTCCACAACCCATCTGCCTCCCAGCAGCCCCAGGTCAGGTCTGCTGCTGGAGTGTCTGTGTTGGTGAATGACATGACCGTCCACCCTCAGCCCTGTCCAAAGCCTAACCTCATCGCTGACTCCTCCCCCAGCTCAGTTCTGCAGCCATCAATCAGCAGAGCTGGTCAACTCTGCCTCC
>PVIC010002960.1:0-72682 GCA_004025085.1 Thryonomys swinderianus
AAAAAAAAAAGTACCAATAACGAATTCAATTTTAAAAAAGCCTACTTCAATGCCGGACGTGGTGGCTCACGCCTGTCATCCCAGCACTCGGGAGGCAGAGACAGGAGGATTGCTGAGTTCGCGGCAGCTTGCCTGGGCACCATAGTGAGCTCAGGGCCAGCCTGAACTACAAAGCGAGACCCTGTCTCAAAAAGCAAAAAAAAAAAAAAAAAAAAAAAAAAAATAGCCTACTTCTTGGGAACAGATTCTGCAGCCTCCCAAGTCAGTGCCCATTATCGCTCTGTCATGGAATCCTCCTTGGCAAATGTGCAGCAATGTGTGTATGTTTTTGTTGGTTCATGTTTGCAATACATAATATTTAAGTTCCTTGTGTGGAGGTGGAACATGTGTATAACACGTCTTGACTCTTCCCTGCCCTCTCAGCCCCCTTCCATCTCTTGATTTCTATCCCCTATGAGAAAGATTTATTTCTCTACTTCCTTTTATCCAGTTTTAATTCAAATCTCACTCTTGGAAGAGGCTAATATGTCTATCAGGAGATGAATGGATTCACCGCATGTGGTGTAGACACATGATAAAGTAATACTTAATCCTAAGGAGAGATAAACTCAAGGTCACTTGTAGGAAAATGAGTGCACCTTGAGACCACAGTGTATCCATTTTCCAACATATGATTCCAGTTTATGTCTCTTTATGGCAAAGTAGCACATCATTATATATTGACGACACATTTTCTTTGCCCTTCCATCTGAGGGTGGACATACAGGCTGCTTTAAAGTTTTGTTATTATGAACTGCACTGCCATGAGCTCGGATGTGCATGTGTCCCTGCAATATGACATCCTTAACTCATTGGGGATGATCCCTAGAGGAGAGACAGCTGGGTTAAATGGACTTTCTAGTTTTAGTTTTCTGGTGCATTTTCTTAATGATTTCCATCTTGGTTGTATGAGTTTACATTCCCACCTAGCAAGGCTGTGGGGGAAAGGAACCCATTGCTGCTTTGTAAGGAGAAGCAACCTCATAGTAGAGTCTGCAGAGAGAAGGTTCACCAGCCTTTTTCCAGCTGAGAATGGAAATAAATAGGGGCCTGTCTAAGCCATCTAAGAGATTTGTGGTGAGACAGTGATGAAGACATTGGCGTGACAATGTATTTTCCACCAAGGGTTCCTAATTTAACAATAAAGGGAAATTGGTAACTATGTAGCGGGCAGATATAGTCTCTTCAAGTTAAGATACATAAGTGAGACATGTCAGAGATGGGAATGTAGCTTCTAATTAAATATTTTTTATTCTAAGATCATATCTATTTGCTACATTTTCTCTACTTAGGTACAGGTTACTTCATAAACACAGCAATAAAATTAAAAAAAAAAAGAAGAATATATTCCAGTAGGAAAAACTGCTAGTGGGAGTCACAGATACATCTGGCCTAAAAGCAGCAATGAAGATCTCCTTGGAGGATTGAATGTCTGTCTTATCCTTTCCTCCTACTTACTTCCCCAAATCCAGCATCAATAGCCTAACACTCCTATATATTTGTACTTTGTAATTTTATTGCTTTCACTCGATAAGAGCTGTTTCTGTAGTTTCTTGGTTCTGCAGAATTTAAAGTATATCCTTTTCTTTTAGCTGAAATCAGGTCAGTTTTATTGGCTCTTAAAAATAGGTAGTTAGTTGGTTAAAAAGAATATGAAATGGTATCAGATGACTCCAAGTCTATGGAAATAGCTTTAAATAGATTCCAAGTTTATAGAAAGACAGATCATCAGCCATGCTGACTGCAGCAGAAAATGGAAATTAAGTCTTCCCTCAGGATGGTCGACGGTTTAATATAATTTTTAATGATGAAACATCTTCAAATTAGGAGAGCAGCTATTTTGACCACAGAGGGAAATATGTAATGTAAACCCCTGAAAGAATGAAGAATAAAAGTGAATTGAATAAGGAAAGATGAGAAGCAAAACAACGTCTCAACTGGAGAGATGATAAAAGTCTGTCCTCCGGGGACACAGTTTCAAAAGTGTCCTCTACAATAACACCCTTCCCCAACAGCACTGGTGTTTGCAAATAGATCCCAATTACATGAGTTGATTACAGATTCCACCCAGCCTCCTTTGCACCAAGGAGACTCAGTGCCCTTTCTTCTTCCTCTCCATCCTTGCAGTGCCAGATAAAGGGCAGCTTCACAGAATTGCAAATACTCTTCTCTTGGGTAGGAAAATAGGAGAACCACATCAGCCAAGTGATAAATGTTACAGAAAGTGTCAACAGGGGGGAGCTTTGCTGCTTCCTTTCTCTCTCTTTGTTTGGGTGACATGGCTCCTGACAATCAGGAATGTGTGTGTGTGTGTGTGTGTGTGTGTGTGTGCATAGATGTATGTGCTGTGTCTAGGTTCGTTTATACATTTTCAACTAAATGCTTTTAAATCCAAACAGTATTATGTGCATGTTATTTTTAATCACAGTTAAAGCCAAAGCTTGCTTCTGTTCTTTCAGAACCTGCCTGACCCTTCCAAAAATAGCAGAAAATGTTATTCCTTTAAGCCCAGTAAAAGGCCACTATCCTGAATCCTAACTCAGTGCTCTTTCCATTAAACAGAGTTGAATATGCATAGGAATTACACAGGAGCCTGTTGGAATGTCAGTTCTGATGAAACAAATCCAGAGAAACCTGAGGCTCTGTATTTCTAATTAGCTCTGATGGGGCAGTTCAAACTCCACACTTGAACACTTTGCAAATCTAAGTATTAAATCACAGAAGCCAGCCAGAGCATAGTCCTTCATCATACTTTGGGCTAAATATGCTGAGGTGAACTAGATTTTTCCAGGATAATTTTTCCCCCTATTAAGGTGAGAAAATGAGAATGGAAAAGAGTTAAGCTTTTCTAAAGACTTAGCATGTAGCAAGTAGAAAATATTGTCACTGACATTGTCTATCCAAGTCACCAGTGTAATTCTCACTGAAACATGGTACTATCTTCTCCTTTATCCCCACCATGAACTATCCTCAAAGAGAAAATTTTAAAGGGCTTCCATGAGGTTTGTGTGCTAAATAACAGAGCATGGATCCCACCCAATTCTTCGGGCCTCCAACTGTACTTGTGTTTTATAATACAGCAGAGTAAAAAGAGCAGTTTTGGATTAAAACACATCTTGGTAACTTTGTTTATTTTTATTTTTTGGCGGTACCAGGGATTGAACTGGGGCCCTTGTGCGTCTGACCTTGGTTATTTTTTAAAGGATCTAGATATTTACAAGTCAGTGTTTGTACAGTGCTTGCAGCAGCTGCTTTACAGGAGGTATCAGTCCTAACGCAGGAGTCCCCAGCTGGGCAAGGAGCGGAGAGGGACAGAGTGCCTCTGCTAACATGCTATTTTGGGTGGACACGAAAGTAACTTCCACTTTGATGCCTTGCGGTGGAAGTTAACAATCCTTTGAAAGCCAGGAGCACAAAGAAATGTAAATACAGCTTATTCGGGCCTGACATTTCAAGAGAGGTGACCCCCGCCGGCAGAAGTAGCTCTTGTCTATTATCAGGGCTTCTGTCACTCCTGCTGACTCAGGTTGATAAACAGCGGAAAACTCTTGGGCTAGGCCACAGGGCACAGAGCCGGATGTAGCTGACTGGAAAAGGACTGTGTCTCTGGAGATGGGAAAACCGCATCCCTCTCTACACCACTGCTTCCCAACCGCCCAGCTCCTCTTGCTGAGATGCAGCAGCCGCGCGGTCGCAGGAGTCCACGAGAGCGTCCACGCGGGAGCAGTGAGGGAGCGGGGAGCCCGGGCCGGAACCCTCGAGCTGACGCTGTCATCTCCGGCCCGGGCTCTGGCAGCGGGTGGAACCACTTCGTAGTGAGAGAGGCAGCTTGCTAATGGCATTCAAAAGAAGGCCCCCCGGGTTCCTCTCTAGTGCGGCACATGACGAAATCCCCTCCTCTCAAAAGGCTGCAAAACATTCAGTGACGTGTCATGGCACACTAGGTTGATTCTCACTCTGGTGTGGGACCTAAGCGAGGAGAAGACGCTGAGCAGGGCCCGAGTGGGGGAGGGTGTGGGAGACGCTGATCAAAGGCAGCGACGTTTGAGGGAAGGCGGGGGCGTTAGTTTAAGAGATCTGTTGCACCACAAGGGGACTGGAAGTCATAATAACATGTCACGTACCTGAAAATTGGCAAGAGTAGATCTGAAGTGTTCTCGTCGCAGGTAATGCTACGTGCGTGAATAACGCAGACGTTCCCTTGGTCTCCCCACAATGGGCGCCTATTGGAAACACAATAATTACTTTCAGGGCGACGAAAGCGTGTGACGGATGAGGGGCGACTTTGGCGAAGCCACTGCTTCTTTATCCCATGGTGCACTACCCGGGCTCTCACCGCCTCGGCCCCGGACTTTCCGTGCCCTTGCTGAGAGAATTCCATCGGGACCTCCGGGCGGTGCCGGAGTCTCGGTAGGGCGTGAAGCGGAGGACGTGGGCGACGGCACAGAGGCTTCTGCGCTGAGTGGGCATTTGGACACCTTCTGAAGCACGTAAAAACCACTCTGGGATTCAGGGAACCATGGCGACGATCACATTAATCCAAAATTTTCAGAGTAACTTGGGATTGTGGATGTCTCACAAATGTCTCCCTTATTCCTTTCAACTAATTATTGTTCCCTCTGTGGCTTTAATCACTTAAGAATCCATATCAGTTCTCTTCCCGAAGAGGGAGGATCTCTACATGATGGATGTTCTCTTTTCTGACATCTTTGGGTATAGGCTATGGGAGCCAGGGATGCTAAGTGCCTTGTGGAAATCGACCCCCAGGTGGCCAGGTTTCTGAAGGAATGTGCACAGCGTGTAACCTTAAAGTAGCACTGTGCAGTCATCTTAGATCTGAGACCTAACATATAAGGATAAATTGATAAATTGCATGTTGGGGTCTTTCAGGCCAACTGTTGTCCACTTATCTGCCTTCCGCTACTGATACCATGCTGTATCCCAGCGTTAGAAACAGTCCCAAGGGAAATGGCACCCACCTCATGATTTCTTTTCTGCCTTACACAACAGCGTGTTTCCTTAAGGTCCAGCACCGTGCTACTTCCTTGTAAACTGAAGGCAGGAAGCCCGTGGTCCCGTGTGGCAGGGACCCGTCCTCTCTCTCTTTCCTCTCTTTCTTTCCTGCAGTCCCTGATGCTACAGTACGGGGCTTGGGCACAGCTCCGTGAATGAGCGTGTGTCTACCTTGGGCAAAGCTCTGGTTCCGATCTTCAGCTCAAATCCATCTATCAATTTGTATCTTCACTGCAGAGTTTTGAAGTAGATTTTGGCTTCAACAAATTATTACTATCGTACAAAATATTTTGAGGCAAGGAAATAAAATGGGTAGAAGCATGAAGGATATAATTAAATTTATACCTCAATAAATTCTATCAGCCAACACTTTTCTTTTTGTTTGCATGTTCATCCCCAGGGCTCCTGCTCGAAGGGCTGTGACCAAGGAGGAATTCCTGGATTGGATGGACTCCACCAGTTTCTGAATTCACCGCTACTCAGCCTGAGGTTGCTGATGGGTCTGAGGATATCTTGATCTGTTCTACAGACAGGTAAGGTAAATACAAATGAAGTTGATGGAAAATATTGTACTAGTTTCCTTTAGGAAGAGAAAAATTTTCAAAATATCCTAGAGATTTTAGATATAGACAGGCTAGTATTCAAAAGCCAAAGCTGAACTAGTAAGTAGCTGTATGAATAGGGATAAGTTACTCAAGTTACTCAAACCTTAATTTCTTCCACTGCAAAATAAGTATACTGATATTCACCCCATGAGGCTTGCATAAGGATTGTAACAAAACTTTCTTCTTCTAGTTCTTCTTCTTTATTATCATCATCTTCTTCTCCTCCTCCTTCAATACATATGGCTTTTTTAAAATATATAGGATTCATAGATGTCTATAAAAGGCAAAAACAGAACAAATAAACATAAAATGTTGCATCATGCTTAAAATGATTTTTCTCATAATTTATAAGACTATTAGAAGAAGATTTTGAGGCAATGTCTTATTAGACAAATGAATAAGAAAAATGATTCCATTGCTAGCAGGGATAAAACTGCACGTTTGCCTCTCAGTGCTTTGAAAGGAGGGCTTGACTCTGGTTTCCACAATTCTGCTCAGCTCTCTCCAAATTGCTCTTACTTGTTTACATACTTATTTTGCCTTTCTAAACTTGAATAGTTTAATGTCGCTGTTAGCCACATGTGGCTATGGAGCATTAGTGCTACGACAAGTCTATATTGAGAATTCAAAAACTAACTAGCAAAAAAATGCAGAATATCTCAGTGAGCCACATTAATTATATGTTGAAATGATAATATTTTGGACTTACTGGCTTAATGAAAATATATAACTAGAATTAATATATTTATTTTATATTATTAAGAATATTTCAGTTACATAGATGAGTCTCATCTGAGGCTTGCATTGTATTTCTATTAATATAGAAATATTATTCAAAAGCTAAAGCAACATATCAATAAATTAGTTTAATTGCTTCTCGGCCTTTTGGCTAAGATCAAGTGTAATAAATTAGTTTATCTTTTAAATAGTGAAGATATCAAGAGGCACTTATGAGTCAGTCGACATATTAATTCATATGAGATTTTTTTAAATGTATAGGATTTTTAGGTATCTATAAATGTCAAAAACATAAGCATAGAATGTTACTTCATGGTTAAAATGATTCTTTATTTCCATAGATATTTTCTATGTCCTCACTTAGTATTTCTCAACTTCTGGACTCTGACATAAAATTGAGTCCAGGCCGTAAATTGCTTCTGCCATCTCTGGAGGATGCCTAGGAGATATGCTTCTTTCCAAGTCTCTGGGTTCACTGCTTCCTGACAAATGCTGCCTTGTATCCAAACTTCTAAACATTGAACTGTATCAGAGTGGCCACTAAATGGGATATCTGTTGTTCAGGATGTTTTTTCATCAAATCACAGGAATTATGTACTCTAGATAAATAATAGTGTTTCTGCCTACCACAGAGGGATCAGGAAAAAAAAAACATTGTATAATTTCAAATGATCCTCATCCTATAAAACAAAGGTAAGATTGGCACTCAGATTTGTACCTACCAATTCTAATGGATTAAAGGACAAAAGAAAGGAAAAGAAAGAGAAAGGTTCTAATAAAGTTCATGGATAAATTAATTCTTTGGGTTGTTTCTTCAAAATATAAAAACTTAACCTCTGTCACATGGGCAGCATTTTCCAGTAATTTTGATGTGATGATAAACACGGACAATGGTGATATCTGCATAACACCTGGATTAGGTGAACAAGGCAGCATTTGCCTTTTATAGACATCTATAAATCCTATATATTTAAAAATGCCATATGAATTGAAAGTGCAGTATTTTTCATCAGTGGCACTTCTGTGCCCATCATGTTTGTTCTTTCTTCCTCACTCAGCTACTGGGGCTGTAGTGGCTTCCAGGATGTATTTCTTATGCCTCTGTACAAAATCAGACGGCAACATCTCCCTGATCTGAAAAAAGATTGAGGGAGATGATGAGCCTGAGAGACAAAGAAAGACAAAGAAATATCTAATTTGTTGACACCTTCTATTTCAATATTCATAATCAAGACGACTTATAAACCACTACGGCCCAAACTCCACCGTCTTCACTTCCAAGTGATTTGAAGCGATTGCCTGTTCCAAGAAATAGTGACTTACTTATGGTCTGTATGAAGAGACAGCTTTCAAAAGGGGTCTAGGCAATAAAATGAAGCATAAGTGACTAAGTGGCTGAAAGGAAGGGGAGAGTCATAATTCAATAAGTAGAAGTATGAAAGAGATATGCAAAATTCATGGGTTACGTATGCCTGGTAATTTAGGATAAGACTGTTCTTTATTGTAAAATTGGATTCTTTAGCAGGATTATTCAGTATCAGCAACTTAGAAGTTGGCTTTGGAACTGTAATTTAAGGTATAAATTAAGGTGACCTCAAGCAGGATGAAATATCTTTAAAGAAGCTGAGTTATAAAATAGGAGCCATTTTTCCAGAAATGGTAGACGATTGGGAGTTGTTGAAAATGGACCAACGAAAGTGAAAGAGAGAAATAAAGAAACAGATTACACGACAAAATCCTGAGCACCTAATTTAAAACAAAAATGGTTTTCTATGGTTTATGATGAGTGATAAACAGAGTCCACTGTGTGGTCATAAAAATATATCTTTAGCTCAGAAAATATGAGCCTCACTGTCAGCTTAATGTAGTGATTTAAGTTCGTAGCCTTTCTCCTTGCAAGAGTTACAAGGCTAAAGTTACCAATCATTCTAAATGATGTGCATTTGAACATTATTAACCATGGCCAAGTAGCGTTAGATTTTAGTGCAACTTAATCATGAATTTACCTATTTTCAGTGCATTGTTTAGTTACATGTTTCTGAGAGCAACTAGTGTTGGGTATTAATAACTATAAAATTTCATTAAACTTGCATTAAACTCCTGAGCAAAACCTTTAAAACTCTAAAGAAAGCCCAACACCGGAGCTCTGCCTCCTTTGGCTCTCAGTCAACTTTGTTATAATAAAGTCATTCAAAAGATTCCACCAGGAGCCAAGAGGGTCTATTGAGAAACCTCATGGTGTTATAGCAGGAAATCTCTGATTCACCTAGAAGACTAATGAGCATAAAACCATAGGAAATTCTGACATAAAGCTCCCTAAGAAACATTAAAATAGCAAATGGGGATGTTGACTCTATTAGCATATGAAGTGGGTTGGGGGGGGCTTGACCATTCACAATTGCTCCATAGAAAATAGGATTGCTGTGTCTGAGCAGCAGACTTTCCAGCTCCAAGGTCATCGTTTTATAAACATGCTCAGGAGAGAGCAGAATCACAAATCACTGATTGTCAAGCAGAGTTAAACAAAGTGCAGGAGCCACAGTATTTTAAAAGCAAAGCACAATTGAGAGACCATTAAATGGGAGATTTGGAACACATACAAATCTATTCCTGTCTCCTGGAATTTTCTAGTAGGAAGATGGAGGGCGGGGAGGTACCCACATTTCTGAGTGGATAATCACACGGGATGCTTTATAACACTGCGACGCAAGCTGCAGTCTGTGAGGCAGCAGCAGCGTCCGCCTTACCTGGGAATTTGTACTAGATGCAAACTCTCAGAACTTCCTCCTTTGGACCAAAGTCTGTTTCTTCAGGATCTTAGGTGTTTTTTTACACAAAAGAAAATGTGAGGAGTGAGACTTGTGAAACTTGTCATTTAACAGTACAGCGAATCTATTCACTGTTACCTTCCCTTCAGAGAGAAAAACAGAAGCTCAGTAAATTGTGAAAAGTCACATACTGGCCAACTGCGGAAGTGCAAGTTGAGAGTCATTCAGATCCTCCTAAAGCAAAACAAAAATACCACTGAACTATAACAGTGTGTTTTTTTTTTTAATTTTTCTTGACATTGTTTCATTTATTCTTTTAATGACAGCTCAATTCTATTTCTATCCCTTCTTCCTTCTCTCTCTCTCATCTCTCCATCCCTTGACCTGTGTTCCGTTTGAAAAAGATCTAATTCCATCTTTCTATTCTCTATCTTTTGGTTTGCTCCTTATTTATAGTTTGAGTTTCCCATGTAAGAGAAACAGGGAAGTATTTAATCTTGTGTATCTGATTTATGTCACTTCACATTATAGTCTCAAGGTACTTTTATTTTTCTATAAATAATTCAAATTTATCTTGTATGGCTAAGTAGAACTCCATTATGTGTATAAGTACCACATTTCCTTTATCTATTCATTTGTTGATGGACGTACAGACTGTGTCCAAGATTTAGCTAATGAGAATTGTGTCACTATAATATAGGTATTATATATAACTATCGGCAAGATGCCTAGAAGGGGATTAGCTGGTCAAGTGGAATTTCTAGTTTTAATTTTTTTAGGAATCTCCATAGTGGTTGTACCAATTTGCACTTCCACCAACAATGCAGAAATGTTGTATTTTCCCTTCAGCCATGCTAAATGTTTGTGATTATTTGTTTTCCTGGTGATAGCCATTCTTTTGGGGATAAGAGAGAATTGTGGCATTGTTTAAATTTGTATCTCTGTAAATAGCCAGTAATGTTGGACATTTTTCCATGTAGATTTTTGTCATTTATACTTCTTCTGAGAAGTATCTATTCATTTCAGTGGCCCATTTTTAAAATTGAATTCTTTATTGGTACAATATATATATATATATATATATATATATATATATATATGTATGTATGTATATGTATCTCACAATCACACATAACATTGGGGAATTTGTTCCAATATATGACACAGTCAATTCTCATTTTTACCCATACCCCAGCCACCCACACCTTGCCAACCCCCTATATACATGCTTTTTGATTAGGCAGGTTATTTTGGGGACTTAATGTTTTGAGTTCTTTATATATTTTAAATATTAGTCTTCTGTCTGAGGGATAGCATAAAACTTCCTCTTGTATAGTTTTTCTTTCCCTTTTGTTCTTTGTTGTCTTTTCTGTGCAGAAGCTAATTGGATATGGTATTTGTTGATTCTTGATACTATTTCTTATGCTATATATTTTCTGTTCAGAAAGTCTTTGCCTACATGTAAGACACCTATGTCTTAAACAGTATTAGCTATTTTATCTTCCAGTATATTGTTTTTATTCTAACATATGAATCTTTGATCCACTTTTATTTTAATTTAGTACTTAGTAAGATGTATATATTCTTCATTTGATGAAAAAGGCACATTCTCCTAACATCATTTCATGAAGCTGTATGCTCTCACTTATATTGAGTGCCTTAAAGTAGTTTAATAAGATGATGTTTGTGGGATGCTTTGCCTGTGTGAGGCCTTGTGTACAGAAACAAGTGCATGAAACAAAACTTCTTGCTTTTACCTGGGATGATAGGGCACAGACTTCCAACAAACAACAGAATGAGTGATGGTGAAGCATTAATGAATGCTCAGCTCGAGTGACAATGCCAGCGGAACTGAGTCAGCCTGGTTCTGGGGGTGGAAAGCCAACCTGAGGATCGTGGCTGCAGTGGCATAATAGACAATGGAGGGGAAGACTGCATGCTGATGATTTTCCTCAAGAAACTGCTTTTTGGCAGTTATTCTTCGGAGGGGCTTTGGCTGCTGTCTTCCCACAGCAGCGCTTCAATCCTTGTCATTTTCAGTGTTGTCTCCTGGCTTTTAGTGTGGCTCTTTCAGGCTTGTGACACAGGCCCTTCCCCCAGTTAACACCGACTTGCGAGCTTCCACCAGTGGCACTTGGGCCTTTCTGGTGCATATCCTTGATACGGACTTGCAGGGGCCATGGCTGTGGGTGCCAGGCCTTCAAATGGGTCCTTCCAGTCTCCAACTTTGGAGACAGGTGTTTGTATTCTTCCTCATCTGACTTTAGTGAGCACTGACTAACAACAGTGACCCAGACAGTGGTGCTACCTGATGCCAGAGGAGTTCATTCCTACAGCACTTTGTATGCATCAGAGTAATCCCAAGAGGAAAGCAAGTGAAGTAAGTGCTCACTAAATGTTAGCAATAGATATGGTTGCACTTGTTAGCTTTTCAGTAAAGGGAATGTTATTTTCATTCCAGAAGCAAACGAAAGGATGGCTTGCTGGTAGATTTGGTGCAAATACAGAAAGAAGAGTTGAATGAATTTCCAAGACCCAGTTAATCTCAGTGACTTGAGGAAGTATCATATGAGAATTGTAAGAGTTAGTTTGATTGATGATTGATTGATTTAATTTATGTATTTATATTTCCAGTACCAAGGATTGAACATGGGACCTTGCCCTCGCGAGACAGGCATTGGAACTACTGAGCTAATTCTGTAGCAAGTTTTAGAGGTATTATTTTGATGAAAGAAAATCTTTGGAAACATTTAAAAATGCAAGTAGTGATTAGGTAATTTCAGAGATTTTGTTCAGTCCTTTTAGCTCTTATGGGAGATAAATATAATTGAGGGTATGTGCCCCAAACAAAAAAGCCATAATGCTGGCAGAACAAAACCAAGCATTGAACTCACTCTAGCAGAAATGAAGTTTCAGTTCCTGATTTCAGTAGATGTGCGTGAAACTTTGTCTAGATTTTTCTTATTGTCCAAAATTTGTTCTTGACTCAGTCTCTTCATTTCCAATTCTTTCTTTGTCATAAAGTAAACCCTTTTGTTATGAAATAGATAAGTTGATACATAGATGATAGATAGACAGACAGACAGACAGACAGACAGACAGACAGGTACATAGACAGATAAGAGGGACATACCAACTTCACATTCATCTGATCATTAGAAACCAGTGCTCAGGCCATGGTAGATACCAAGAAACATTGGTATGTTTAGATTACAGAGTAAATAGTTCTATTGCATGGATTGAGTTCAGCTTTCTAAGCATGGCCTATAAGCATAGTGAGATACAAGGCAATAAAGGGAGGAGAGTATCCATACTACAAAACAATACTCAGTACATGGTAGTTTAGTCTAAAGAGCTTTTATTTTCCCATATGTAAGCTCAGACAAAATAATTACAATGTTGAACTAATAAAATAGATGTTATTTCTACTATGGATAGATACAAAGGCTAAGGCTAAGAGAGATTTAAATTATTAGAGCCAGTACTCAGAGTTAACGAAGGGTAACCTTTCCCACTTTTCCCAATTTCTGGAAAGGATTGAACCAGCCACTTAAATTCTAAGTCCAATGTACTATACGTATATTCAATCTAAGATGATAGACAGATTCCTTGAAATCTAAACTGAAAATGGAGCTAAAAATTTAAAAAATATATTGACATCAGAATATCAATAAACGTTATCAGAACAATTTTCTGCTTAGAAAGCCACGGAGAAAATAGTCATTTTCTAAAGTAATCTCTTAATCTATAAATAAGGAGAGGTATCAGAGAAAGAAGCAACTTCAGAAAAAAAAAACTCCTTTAGATGTCCTTCAAAAATCTTTCTCGCTTCTTTTTAGATAAGAAATTATCTGTTTATTTGCTGAAGCATAGTTACTGAAAGTTAAGCAAGTGCAGATGCCCACTGGAGTTTATCAGGATAATAGTTATCAAAGCAATCACCTCTCCCTCTTCTGACCATCACTCGCCTTGCTGAAAATTTAAGCAAATGTAATTGAAACTTCAGCTGATGACAGTGAAAAGATTTAGTAATTGTTTTCATCATGAATAAAAATGTGCTGGTACATAGATTAAAGATGAATGGAACTATTTCTTTCTCCCTTTATCAGAAGGAGTTTAGTTCCTCTCACCTTGAGTCTGCCATGTTCTACTGATTTCCTTGAGGTATACCAGTGACTATTCTAGAATCTCAGAACAGTAGTCTCTTCAAAGATGACATTTTGGGGCTCTGGAGACTTTGGGCTGCTGAGCAAAATGCTTCTCTTTCAAATGCAGGCTGGTGGAAAGACCACACACGGGGCTTTGTGTGACAGTGTTTCAGTTAAACTGACAAGACAGACCACCCAGTCATGAAGTTCATTCAAGGTGTTTGAAATGTGAGTGGAGGTGTGTTAGTCCTCATGGCCCATTACTACCTAAATGCAGTTAGGTCAATTTTGTTACTATCATTCATTTTCAATTGTTAACTTACACAATATAATCTGCCAATTAGTTTGGGGTAATTTTTCATAGAGCTGTAGATACATAGCATGGCTACTCTATTGAAACCTGTTTATTGGGAATTTTAAAATTCCAGGTCTAGATGTATCATTAAGTTGATGGAAAAAGAAGAGAATTCATTAAGGGATGTGTTTAATTTGCAAACATGTCAATCAGACCTAGAAATGTGTGGACTGTTGGTGAAGTAAATAACTAGTCCCAAATGCCAACCCTTGTTCAATGGCAAGTTTGCATCTGATATAAAAGATGATTGCTCTCTTCTTAAAAATGGAGCAAAGAAGCAGTAAGAAGCTACTTCTCCAAGCATGTACAGTCTTCTGACCCTCCCTACATGCAAAGAACACACACCTTGAATGTTCCAAAGCAATTACTGTGTAGATAACTACAGATATAAAGAAATACAATGTTCTCCCTATACCATTTTGTATGCAGTAAAATGCCTCCTATTTATCTTCACTTCATTGACATTAGGTTGATCAGTTAGGGAGAATTAGAAACAAAAGATCCACCATGTGACAACTTGGTCCCGTTGACTTCCAAGTATTTAGGGCCTAAATTTTAGGACTAATGATGTAAAATCACCTGTCCCATCACAACAAACTGCATGAAAAAACTTACTCGAGCCTCTAAGCTGTTTGCTGAATAGGACTTTGTGTATGTCAGAAGCATGAAGCCTTAAACATAGAATAGATAGAGGAAAGAGTGTTTGGTGTGTGTGCCACATGCGTGAGTCTGTTGAATTATAAAGACCCTCTCCTAATTCCCTGGTAATATGCTGGAAAATTGCTACATGTTCCAGTCAGCTGATGTTTGTGTTTGTGCGTACAAGTGTGTTGTATATTTTATGTACACATGTTCCCATTACCAACAGGTACTCGGAGCAGGACTACAAACTCACTTACCTGTTTGTACTGGCTACGTCCTGCTATCTCAACAGATTCTATTTTCCTTCAGGACATACTCATAAGTGAAATAAATACGTCACAGATGCATAACTATCATATTTTTTCCTCTGGTGTGAGAAACAGAAGTTGTAACTAGAACACATGATCGATATTGTGAAATAGTAAATATTCAAAGAGAAATGGGGTTTGGGGTAAATAATGAGGAAAGAATAAATTGATGGTAAAAAAAAGGAAACAAACCTTATGTGTATTGGGGTGGAGGGTGGTAGTGTGCATAGGGAAAGGGGAAAAATGAGAATTAAGTTATGTCATATACTGGTACAAATTCTCAATGCGAAGTGTAATTGTGATGTGTACATATACTATACCAATAAAAAGTAAAAGTATTAAATATTTCTAATAATACACAATTTTTTTTGAGTCAGGGTCTCACTTTGAAGTTCAGGCTGGCCCTGAGCTCACTATATAGCTCAGGCAAGCCTCAAACTCATCAATCCTCCTGCCTCTGCCTCCTGAGTGCTGGGATTACAGGCATGAGCCACCAAGCCCGGCATTTGTGGTATGTGGTACTGATTGCCAGTGGGCATGAGCCACCATGCCCAGTATTGTTGTATGTGGTTACCAGGGATCAAACCAGGGACCTTACGTTTGCTTGGCAGGCACCAGAACCACTGAGCTAAATCTCTAGCCCATATTATACAATTTTTAACAACCAGGAGATTTGAAATTCAAAAGGGCACAGGTGAGATAGGAAGAACAAAAGCAAGAAGAGAATGAAGGAGAAGAGTAGGGAAAGGATACTTTTGGGGGAAAAAAGTGAGGTTTTCCCAATATCTTGTGTTCAGCAATTTTAATACCATCACATAATCAGTTATCTCTCATTGGTAAGGCTCTATTCTGTAAAACCAAAAGAACACTCTTTTTACAAAAATGTTTTATGCCATTTAGTATTGAGCCCAATATCTGTACCAGAGTTCACTAGGTTTCTCCTACATTGTGCAGCAGCAACGCTACACATGTGTATAGTATCAATTGGTGGTGAATCTCATGAGCATTAACACTCTACCCCCAAGGCTTTGTTGAAGACATGGTACAGTGTAGTTCCTTTTGATCTTTTAGAGTACATTTGCTTTTGAAAAATCTTTCTTAAAAATATTTTTTCATAATGATAATAGATTTTTATGGAAAATTTTAAAATTCTTCAGGAAAGAAATAAAATATAAAATAAAACTTACTCTGATCTCACTCAGTAGTCCCCATTCCTAGCAGCTACTGAGAGTATTTTGCACAAAAAAACTATCCATTTCTCTGCTTCATTCTTATCATGGTATATATGACTAGGCAAAAGTAGCAATTTATTGTAAACAAATATTCTGAAAAAAAGCACAGTTTGTCACCGTTTAAAATAAATATTTTAAACAAATTCCCATTCTTTATGTACATTCTTGTACATAAAGATTGCTCCCCTTCTTTCTACTAGAATTTCAGGAGGGAGACAGAAAGAGAAAACAGAAAAGAGAGCACAGAGAGAGAGAGAGAGACAGAGACAGAGACAGAGACAGAGAGAGAGAGAGGCCCTACAGTTTATTTTGCTCTTTCTTAGTAGTGTTTTTAAAATCTAGTTTTTCTTTGAATATTTTCTATTTTACAATATCCATCATAAACCAATAAAGATAAACATAAGCTAAAAAGATAAACTCTAGTTTTGCTTTTACAGCGAATACTTTTACATGTATTATAAGAATATGATCATATTTGTAAGAATATCTTTGTATAACTGGGTATGTGAAAATGTACAGATTTCTAAATGTGGCTGGGTCAAAGATATATATTGTTGAAATGTTACAGAAACAGCTAGATTGACTTGCAAAATGGTTACACCAATTTTTATCTCATCAGAATGTGCAGGGATGTATCTGTTTCCCCTATTGGTCAAAACACAGCATTACCAACTGATTTTGCTTTAATGTAGCCAGTGATATTAGCAAATTATACCATTTAAAGAATTTTTATTGTTTTTTTTCACATAAATTATTAATGCATTACACTTCCCCTCACCTCTTAATAATTGTCGAAAATCTCTGTTTCTATTTTCAAATCATTGTTTTAGGACAATACATTCCTTCTGGGGCACCAGTTATATTTGCTGATTGTAATTTGCACAGGAAGAATTACCCTTTCGGATCTTACAATTTCCATAATACTCCCTCTTGTTTCCCATTTATTTATGCTGCTGCTTGCTAATATATTCATTTATATTCCATCCATTTCCAAGGCTGATTTGAAGTGGCATATGATAAAATAGCAGGCATAAAGAAAGATAGCATTGAAATGGAAGTAAAATATATCCTTAAAAATTAATATTGTGACTTTAGCAGTAAATCTAGTCCTGAGCTTTCTAGATATCAAGGCCAAAACGACCAGTCAATGTTTTGATTAATGAATAACCTATAGAAGGAGAAAATATATTAGCTCATATGGAGATAAAGCATTTTTTTTCTGATGTCGTTATTTAATGAATGTTCCAGGTAGACATATACAATGGACTATATACAATATCCTCAAAAACTATAACACAGAAAAAGGAAGATTGTTTTCTTTTTTGAAATGACTACATTTCAAAAAAGAGAAATGAAACTTGCATTCACAAGAAAAAGGTGTTTCTTATAAGTCAGAACAAGCTTAGCTATTATTAGTTAATAACTTGAAGATAAATCATTGTTATTGTATTTAATACATTCCCTAAATGCAAAGGTTTGCTGCTATTTTGTATTTAATTGTACCTCTGGAAAAAAAGAGGACTATGTTTAATTGTCTGAACAAGGGAATGCCAATGATAATTATGATAAAGATGATTATAAATTACTCTCACACAAATTGTAGGTAACTTTTACCACTTGCTTCAGTACCCATTTTTTTTCCCCTCACAATGACGTGAGAAATTCAGGAATATCAACTGAGCCCTAGCATTAGCTCAGTTCAATCCCATTTATAACTGAAAGGTTCCTTGGTACAGTTCATCTGTCAAATCAATGTGATATCTTTATGACATGGATCTTATGTACAGTAATCACAGAGGGTTTCATGTCATCTGTTGGATGCTGTACTACTTTTTAACATGTACTTATCTTCTGATAACTTTGCATCAGCTGGGTGAGGAAAATGTTGCCTGGAAGGTATTTGCTTGGTAATCAGAGAATGTAAGTCCTAGTCTGGGTGGGTTCACTCAAGTCCCTCGTATAAAATGCCATGATATTTGCATACAAACTCTACAGGACCTTCCACGTGCTTTAAATAATCTCTAGCTGTAACAAAATGCCATGCTGCATATACTATTATGCTGTGCTATTCGATATATAAAGAGAAGACAAAATATCTGTAGATATTCAATACATTTGCCCCCCAAATATTCTTGATTTGTGTTTGATTGAATCTGAGGATGTCAAACCTGTGGATACAGAGTGTAGACTACTCCTTTTGCTTAAAACAGTGATTTATACAGGGAAGCCCTCAACTACTACCTGTGTTTTTCAGAGGTCTTACCACGTAACATACATCATAATAGTTAAATAAATCCTAAAATTCCCAAGGAGAGGATGTAATATTTGATGTTTCTCAGTGATGTGAACAAAGCTATTTTCTAGGCCAACTTGCATCTATCCACCTCTTCAGAGACCTGTTTTTCTATAGTGTTGCTACCTTCTTACTGAGAAGTCTGTCATGCTCGGAATATGCTTTGAGATTTGTCTTCTAATGAATCTAGCGGATACCAAGGGAAGAGAACTATTCCTACCTAGGGGCCTGCAATGAGGCAGATCAAAAAGAAGTAAATGTGGGATCTAGATGTAATGGTCTAAATGTGTGTGTGTGTGTGTGTGTGTGTGTGTGTGTAAGGAAGACTGATTTTGATAGAGGACAGGAAATCTGATTGAAGCATTGAACAAGTTCATCAGACAAAAAATGAAATTATTATAAGAAAAATGGAGACATTGGTGTAATGGAAATTGCGATGCTAATTTTGTATGTCTAGAGAACTAGCCCAGAAGTGGCTTGATATTTGGCTAAACATTATCTCTATGTATAGCTAAGGGTGTTTCTAGATGAGATTAATATTTAATTGATTGGGTAGAGCTGATTGTCTTTCTCAATATGAATGAGCCTCACTGAGTATTTTAAGGTTGTGAATAGAAAAATAACTGGAGTGAGAAAGGATTCTTTTTCTTTACCTGATCTTTGAAGTTGAGATAGTGGTCTTCTCCTCCCCTCGGATTTGCATTTGGGCTTGAATTCTATCCTGAGTTCTTCCTGTATCCTTACTAGGGTAGCTGCAGATCTTGGAACTTTTTGACCTTCGTAAGTATGTCAGCCAATTCTGGGAAAACGTAACACGAAGACAATTCACGGAATCCCCAGTTCTAAGAAAGTATTACATTTAGATCTGTATCTGTTGAAAAGTTAAAGGTTCCTATAAATGCTCTGCAGCTTTTTGCTTCTCAATCTAGACTGAAGTGACTTTTATGGGCTGTGGTTTCCATAACGCAAACTAGACCGTAGTTATATATTACTGTGGTGAGAGGGGAGATGCCCAAAGAGGCTGGATGCTGAGAATGAAGGACAGAATGGAGAAAAAGGAGAACGAGAGTACAAAGAAATGGCAGAGGGAGAAACGAGCCATGCATCGAACCATTTTCAGCTCTTCTCCACTTCTGAGTTTGTTTCCAGAAGAAACAGCTATTCTAAATATTCTATAGTTCCTCTCCTCCTCTTTCACTTCCTCCTCCTCCTCCTCCTCCTCCTCTTCCTCCTCCTCTTCTTCTTCCTCTTTCTTGTTCTTTCTTCAGAAAACTCAGTACAGCAGGCAGGAAGTGGGAAAGGAGGTTTGCCATTTTGGCTGCAGCTAACCACCTCTGATTCCATGGTGACGTCTCTGTATTCTCTCTCTTAACAGCATGTTGTTAATGAGATAGTGTAATGTAGGAATGGCGAGAAGGACATTGGGTTTGGAAGTGAGAGGAATGTGGTGAAGGCACTAATTGCCGAAGAGAGCAGGGACCAGGTGGACCCAGCTGGATCACAGTCCTGGGACCATGTTTTTCCTACTGCTCTGTGCATGTGCTGTCCAGATCAGCTTCACCAAATTGCAAAAGATCAGAGAGTTTAGAGCCAGCTCCAGCCAAATACCTGGATGACTTTGGATGCTCCATATACTCTCTAATTCTCATATTTTATTTAAGCTTGGAGATAAAGATAATAATCCCTACCATTTAGTGCTGTGACTATTAAATGGCCCGAGAAGATGAAGCGCTTACCACACAGAAGCAGCACATTCAGCATTCAATAAATATAAATTTATCCTTTCTCTCCCTAGATAATTTTTCATTCAGTTGTTCAATTATTAATTTATTCAACAAATATTTACTGACCAGCTCTAGGATGTCAGGAATCATGCACAGGCACCGCATATAGAAGGATAAGAGAATTAAAAAAAATAAAGCAAACTCCAGATGTATTTATCACAGAATTATTATTGTTGTAGGATTTACAGCTTCCATTTCTGGAACTGCTGAGATTACTAAACCGTTGAGAGTAGGAGGAGATTAATTTATTTTAAAGATAAGAAAGAATGGACCCCATACCGTTATTCTTTTGTCTACAACAGTTTCTTTGTCCTTGGTTGTTTTTTTTTTAATTTTTTTTTAAGTTATGCAATATTCTTTCCAGGACCATTATACATACAGTGTTTGCCACTGAAATTAGAATATAGAACTAAAAGGATATGGTCTTTGCTCCCTGAGCCTTACGTATTATTATTTATATATAATATATATTTATATTTTATATTATATATATATATGAACCTTAGCCTAGCACTTAGCACCTAACACTGGACCCAGTAAATAGTGTGTGATTATTGAGAAAGAAAATAAGCGAAGGAATTGTCTTAGGGACTCAAGGTGTCAGGTGAACCCAATTAACGCCATCCTGTTAACAGCGCTGACTCAGCAGCCACCTGTGGCTGCAGGAGGCGGAGCCAACAGAGGTTCCCAGCTGGAGCACATCAGTGCCCCTAGCGGAGCTGAAAAAGTTACTGATTACATCGGAAGAAGTTTTAGACACTTACTAGATGACATCAGTGCACAGTTTAGGTTGACAATAAGCTGTAGTAATGAGGGTAGGGGGAAATTATCCCCTGGCTCTTTCAGGCCTATGTTCTTCATAGTCGTTTCATTGACTTCAGGCCACTTTTCTTCAGGACCTACAATATTGACTGGGGGTCATTCAGTTTTGCTATGATGAATATGATTATTCAATACGGGATACTTTAACTCTGTAGTAGAAATATTCAAGAATACACCCATGAACTCAATGTCACACCTAGTTACACACACATTCTCATGTTACCCCATCTCTGGGTCAGAAAGAATATTATAAGCAATCAAAATGTCGTCTTCATTTCTAGGCTATGTCTCCCTCAAAGATAACCAGGGTTCTAGTTTCTTGTAGTAATGTGTTTGTTTTACTTATTTACTTATATTTATACAAATGAAAATCATCTCGCTTTTTTATGTGGGTGATTTTGCTCAGTGTTATGTTTAATTCATTTCTGCCATTACATTTAAAGACCTTTCATTCCTGTTACTGTGTGATGTTTTATTGTGAATATATACTAATTTATTTATTGCATCCTTGGGAATTTGGGTGGTTTCTAATATTTGACTATTATGAATAATAGTACTGTGCAACAGTTAATGTGAATTTTGGTGGAACTATGAATGCGTTTTAGGAACTATATCTAAGAATTATTGATCTTTCATCTATGTGTTTGTACCTTGAGCTTTAGTATATGCAATGATTTGTAATACTGAACACCCCTGCCAAAGCCCATGTGTTAAAGTTGATCCTTCAGGAGGCACTCCTAGGATACTGGGAACAATTAAGAGATGAGCAGCCTTTTGGTCCTTTAGGGCCATCAAAGAGACTAAGGTCCCCCCTCTTTTCCTTTTGCTCCCTTGCTCTCTGAGTAAGTGACTTTGCTGTACTGCATGCTCCCACCTCGATATATTGCCTTAAGACAAGCCTAGAGTAATGAGAATGAACTCCTAAAACTGTGAGCTAAGTTTTCTCTTTATAAGCTGATTTTCTAGGCATTTTGTTATAGCGATGGGCAAACTTGGTTGACACTAAAATTTTTGAAAGTAATCTTGTATCAAGTTGTTCCTCCATCAGCAAAATTTTGGATTTGCCTTGCTCTGCATTTCCCTGATGTTTGGCATCATCTGTGTTTATAATTTAGACATTGTGATTCTTTTTGATAGTTAATTGTGGTTTGAATTCACAGTTGTTCTACTGTAATACTGAACATTGCATATTGAATATAATATTGAATATGGATTGATTATTATTATTATTATTATTATTATTATTATTATTATTTTGCTTTTTTGGAGACAGGGTCTCACTTTGTAGTTCAGGCTGGCCCTGAGCTCACTATGGTGCCCAGGCAAGCCACCGCGAACTCAGCAATCCTCCTGTCTCTGCCTCCTGAGTGCTGGGATTACAGACGTGAGCCACCATGCCCAGCATTATATGTGGTAACCGGGGATCGAACTCAGGTCCTTGCGCTTGCAAGGCAGGCGCCGGAACCACTGAGCTAACCCTCCGGCCCTATGGATTGATTATTGCTTTGCACATTTTTTATAAAACAAATGTTCAAATTTTTGCTTCAACAGACCTTCTTTTTTTGTCTTTCTGATTTGTGTCTTTTACATTCTATGTATGCAAACTGTGTTGCCTATGTGCCTCAGAAATAACTTTTATCCACTCTATAAAGTCTTTTCTGCGTTTTAAAAATGCTTTCTAATGAACAGCTCTTAATTTCAGTAAGTTTCAATTTAACTTATCTTATAAATAGCAGTTTTTATTGTTTTTAAGAACGTGTGGCTTCCTCCAGGCTCAGGACGTATTTAAGAATAAAAAGGGATCCTGTGGTATGCTAGGACAAACACATAAGCTGCACTGGCCTGAGCATACCAAGACATCTGTTTAATCTAATGTGTTTTCCCCACTCTAAGTGAATCAGCGAATCAGAATCTCCCAGGGTAGGGACAAGGTGTGAGCCATCTATGTTTTTACCTGAGAGCTGCCCAGAGTGCTTTGCACTCACGAGAGTGTATAGAAGCACTCCTCTAGCCTAAGCTGCAAGAAGAGTATGAATCTACTCTAGAGTCTTGCACAAATATTCTGACTCATCCTGGGGTGCTACCATGTCTTTTAACCATGCAAATGTTGCTGGTGCCAGGTTTTTTGGCCACTAAAATAGGCTACCTTGTAGGCCAAGTCTCCATAAGGGGACTAATGATACTTTGATTTGAGGATTTTGTTGTGGGAAAGATATTTTCTGCACATTAGTGTTGTCTGTCTTTCCTGACCTTATGTATTAGATGGCAATGTCATCCCTAAGACACAGGACTGAAAAATGTTCCCAGGGATTTTCCAAAGTCACATGGATAGAACACAGACTTATTTGACAATGATTTAACATTTTTTAATTTGAATCTTTACTGGTACATTATATGTACATGTTGTGATCACACACAATATTGAGAATTTGTACAAGCATGACACAATTTCATCCTTATTTTTCCCATTCCCTTACCCACCCTACAACCTCCTGCCCCTATATACATGATTTACCATTTTTAATACTCCAAACCACTTCCATGGATCAGATCACATTCTTAATATTTCAGGAGGTTAAATGTTATGCACACTATTTCATTGTTAGGGATTTATTATAATGTTGATTTTAGAAAAAATGCAGTGTGCCACATATGAGTAAGATATTCAAATATTTATCATTTCCTTTGAGTAATATGATAAAAATAGCATGTAATCTGTGATCTTTGGCAGGGAGAGACAGGTAAGGGTGGGGAGAGTCATTTCTTTCCAATGACACGAAAACAAGGAAAACTCTCTCTACCTGCCTCAAACCACCCCCAATCTTAGAATGTACATTCCAAAAGTATAAAATGTCTCCTGGGGGCAGGTAGTCTCTTTAAAGTTATTAGTGCATAAGACCCAACAAAGCACATTTCAGTGCAAAACAACATGAGCAAAAGACACACGGGCCCTGCTCTGTTTGTTGGCTAGGGGATACTACACACTGCTCACTTTCTTCTTATTGAAATTAGGCACCATGTGGCACTGTTGCCATGGTCACTGTTCCTGTTCTACCTCCCTGTGACATCATAACTGGCTGTTATTCATTCCACTCACATTTGGAAATGAGATGCTCTGGGACACAGAGGGGTAATAAGTGACCTTCCTTGCCACATGACTTTGCTTTAATATTATAGAGATAAAAACTGAAGGAAGCTCCAAATGAATGTACAATGAACATTTTAATAACCAAGATTATTATTAGACACCATCTCTCTCTCTCTCTCTCTCTCTCTCTCTCTCTTTCTTGCTGTGTCTCTCACAGGAGTGGTCATTGCTACATTTACTTTTAAAAGACAGAAATGGTGTGCCAGATTGAATAGAAATAATCAGAATTCCGAATACCAAAAGGGTTTCAAAATACCTATGAATAATCTCAGTTTAATACGCTCTTAGCTTGGGCTCAGATAAGAGATGCCAGTCATAAGATAGTACAAGAAAGTTGATGCAAAGAAATTGTTCAAAATGTAAAGCCTATATCTTTTGCACTTGCAAGCCTTCAATTACTCTTAGCCTAGAAATTTCCAAAGACACAATCTGTTTTTGAAAGATGGAGAAAAGGTCTAAGAACAGTCTGCAATGAAAATAATCCTGAAGTTTCAAACACCAAATATACCCAAAGTACTGGTTGCTTTGAGTGGTTGCTGAATAATATCAGCCTGATGCAATGAGCATTGTGAAATACCCATTATGTGTCATTCAACGTGCATACAAGGGGTTAAACCAGTATAAATACTCAATTCTTTCTCTAAGAACGTCATGTTTTAATTCTGAAAACAAGAAATACATCTAACTTTTCATTCTCATGAACATCATTATCATCACCTTCATTAACACAATAATTACATATTAATAGGTGACATAAGAAATAGGCATGTATAGGGTTTCAAAACATTTTTAAAGAAAATGTAGCATTTTGTGCAAAATATAAACCTCAGGGTAATTTCTTTGAGACAGATACCATTCTAGAATGATATTCATGTAAAAGTTTGAGTATGAGAGGAAGAAAGATATTTGAGCTCTTCAGAAGTAGTTAAAAATTGAGGAAATGTGCTGGACATGGTGGCTCACACCTGTAATCCCAGCACTCAGGAGGCAGAGGCAGGAGGATTGCTGAGTTTGAGGCTTGCGTAGGCTACATAGTGAGCTCAGGGCCAGCCTGAACTACAAAGGGAGACCCTGTCTCAAAAAGACAAAAAAACAAAATTGAGGAAATGGTAATATATAAGGAGGCGGTACACACACACACACGAAAGAAAGAAAGAAAGAAAAAGAAAGAAAGAAAGAAAGAAAGAAAGAAAGAAAGAAAGAAAGAAAGAAAGAAAGAAAGAAAGAAAGAAAGAAAGAAAAGAAAGAAAGAAAAGAAAGAAAGAAAGAAAGAGAAAGAAATAGTGTGGCCAAAAGACACCATGGTGCCAGGGGTTAGGAACTAAGGTTGGAGGTAGGATAAAAAGATATAAGATGATTTCAGATACAACTTGTTCAGATCTTTAACATCAAGATCCATGGAGACTTACAGAATGTTTCTCTCTGGTGATATACTTTCTGAGTCTTACTGATGATAAGGAATATGTTTACAAAATGTCTAGATAGAAATACAATACGACATTACTAGGTTCTCTGAAGTACACTGTCTCAACAGAGCCCTCCTAAAAAGCTGGTTTCAGAACGCTCCTCTTGCACTTCCTGAAAGGAAATTGAACTTTCACATCTTACAGGAAAGAAAGAGAGAGGAGCATCGAGCTGAAAGACCAGAATCATGGCAGGATCAGTCTATCCACCAACACAGGCAAACTCCCCAGGGAGTCCGGATGTTGTCTAAGGAGAGAATGCAGTTTCCTTGGAAGAGTAACTGGTGTAGTTGGATGGGAGGGAGGAGTTTTCTTCATTTCACTTTTCTTTCTCAGTTCTTTCCTAGAAGCAATTAAAGCCACAGGCTATTTTTAGTTCCCTGACTGAGAGTGAGCAGTAGAAAGCATTAGTATTTCAGTGGAGCTGAAAGTGGATTTAACAGGGAGCCTTGATATAGCCCCACAGAGCTGGCCTGGGGCAGGAGATCGGTAGCAACTTTACAGGGACAAAGAGGATCTAAACCAAATCCTCGGAGCTTTCTAACACAGCAGCTGCTAGACTATCAGTAGAAGCGAGGGAGCAGGATGGGGAAGCCAAGCTACAGGTCTGATTCTTTTCTCATTTGGATGTTCAAGGGACAGCACGGACTTGCAGTCAGCTTGGTAGGTGCAGAACATTCCAGTTGATGGGATGGTGGTGTTCTTGGGGTTGGTGGTCATTTTATGAGTGAAACGTGTATTGATCAGTCTCAGTAACTGTAAAAGTCAGTTTCTTCTTTTAGTATTTTTAATACCACATCTATACCTGAGGCCACATTACTTTGTCCCATGAAATTCTCACTTTTTTCTACTATGGAGCACAAGGATAATGTGTATTCTATCATCTGATGTTTACTTGGAGGCTGATCCCTGCCTCAGACATAAAACAATTTAATTTTGTGTATGTATTTGATATAATTAAATACTCAGTGAACCCTGGTAGTGTACACAGTATTTAACTTTTGGTCAAGGAATGTGAGACATCCACAGGATAGGAGCCTTGCCTTAGGTCCTATAGTTTAAAAGGAGCAGAAAAAGAATTCAAATTCTGATCTGTTTGCCTGCATATCCCACAATTTTGGGGGACTATAGTGCTTTTTTGTCCTTCAGTGGGTTCATCAATGCAAAGACTTTTTGATACAACCAGATACAGGGAGATGATAGGCATCCTATCATGGAATATGCTTCAACGAAGAAAATTAAAAATAATTTTTCATCAATGTTTTGCAGAACAGCTGTTAAATGATAATCACTTTACTTTTTTTTTAAATCAATCCCAAATAAAAGGAGATATAGAAAATAAAAATTGGCAGAATTTGGAAAATTAGCTGTTAAGACACTGACTAACTTCAGCTAATAGCTGAGCAGGAGTTCTGACGATCATTGCATTCACTAGGGCAGTAATTGTGGAATAATGTTATTCCTTTAACATTTAGACTCTCATCATTCTAGGAGAGTTTACATAAGAAAGGAGTTTAAATAAGGAGGAACCAAAGTTAGTTTCTACCCAATGAAGGATCTTTAGACATATAGATGCAGAAACTAGTAACTACCAAGGGGTCAATGATGTGTGACTCATCTATTGAGGAGAAAATATTAAACTGAAGTTAGGCTGGGCAAACTCTCATGCTTTTTAGAGAAGCACTTGAAACCTTTCTAAGGAAAAATTGTTAGAGTCTGAGAGAAAAGTTAGATATCAATCGGTGTGGCAAGAAGGAAGCCCAATGAATGGGTATCTTGCATCTTCTGGCTGCAGAGAGAAGACTGGACAAAGGCAAACTAGACAGGCGGCAAAAGGCAAAGGTAAGGCATTTGCAGCCAGGGTTTTGGCACAAAACAAATGAGTGATGTTTGTGGATGGTGAGTGTTGCTTGCAAAGGGCTACATGGTCCTGTTTCATCTTGGCTGCAGACAGTTCTCTAAGGCGGTAAGGTCATAGTTGAATCTGGAGAGGTCGGCAAAGATTAAGCATGAGGCTCTCTCCTTAGCAATCCTCTGAAAATGGGCAAGCCTAGAAGTTCTACCCCTTAACCACCTCCTCACACAGATGGTCAATATGCATGACACATTCTCTTTGAGATGGTAACCAGTGAAAGCTTGAAGGAGCTGACACAACCATCTCATGCAAATAAGCACTTCTAGAATGAATGCATAATAATAGAGGACAGAAAGTGCCATGGGACTGCAGGTATGGCTGAGTCTGTGTACATGCGTTTATGTGTGTGTGGGTGCATGCATGTTTATCTGCACCTTGCTGCAACAATATTCTAAGACCTGTAAAAAGCAGAAAGGACTGGGTGGTCCTCCTTTAGTTGTAAGAATATCTGAAAGTTATAGTAAACAAAACTGTATGTCTTGATAAAGGGCAAAGAAAATATAAATACTCAAGGAATTCCCCAGGTTTAAATTAATTCATAGATACAGTGCTCGATTTTCTGTTCTAGAAACACCAATAGCAACAATTAAAGCAGTGGTACTAGTAACAACAGTTCTCAGGTTCTTACTCACAGCCAAGTACTGTGGGGTGAGTTTAATAAGCTGTTTTTCACTTTAAACCATAGTTTTACAAGGCAGGTACTACTTTAATATCCCTTTCTATTTTAAATGATAAATCAGTGTACAATTAGGTTAAGTGACACACACAAGGTCCATTAAACTGATACAAGATAAAGCCGCATTTTAATTCCATTCTGTCTAATGCCAGAGCACAAATAAACCAAAGCCAGCGTCAGACAAATATGAGGACCTTTTTTAAAATCATTTTTGTAATTTGTGTAAAACAGCATAAGTAGGGATGCTTTTGAAAACTCTGCTTCTCTGTTGCCTATTCTCTCTTTGTTATGTTCTCTACAGAATGTATCATTTCCTGCTCATTAAACTGTACTGAGCATAACAGGAAGTAAGTGGATTTGAATAAATTGTTGAATTTTTAAGTGGTTATTGCTTAGTTACTGTAGTGTTGCAGGGGATCTATACCTCCTTGCTCCATTTTATCTCAGATATCAGTGTATCTGAACAATCCTAGGGTGAAAGTCCAGAGGATGTCACTGTACATGGACAATACCTCTGCCTAGGCAAATACCTTGCAGGTTTTTGAAGGTGCTACAGGTTGAGGATAAGAAAAGAGGTTGAATCCTCCATTTAAAGCCACAATACATTTTTTCATCCAAATGGAAAGACAGACATGTGCAATTAGATTAGGATATGAAACCAATAAGGGCTGTATGAGTCTTGGCACCAAGACCAGAAGCTTTTACTCTTAGAATTGCATTCTGCCCTTATTAATACTTTCAAGTGATAAAGACACAGAAAAGACTACAAAACCAGTTGAAAAAAAATGATAAATTTAGGCAAGTCAGATTGGTTTGAGCTCCCTTTAGAAGGCAAGAGTTAATATACCAGAAATTTTAAGCATGTGTTCAAATTGAAATATGTTCCCTGGATGGATTTTAGTTGTAGATCGTTGGACCAAGGCCTCCTTCTGTTGGAGAAGGTGACAAATACTTCCCAGAAGCAGCCTGAAACGATTGTTCTAGTTTGACCTTGAAAATAGTAATGAATTGTTTTGCATTTTATCTTAATAAGAAAGAAAAATACCCTAAAGTTTATATTTCTTCCATATCCACCCACAGCAGGGACTCATAAATGCCTGCTAATGAAATTAAGGAGAACTATGTGCTCAGGCACCATTAGCCTCAAGCACTAAAAATAATTAAATTAAATACTTAATGAGAGGCTTTTTTCGCCTTGTTTCTGAAATGTTTAGGTTATGGGAACATTTTTGACCTTCCTGTATCTGCTTCACTTGTGCTGAAACTTTTGTAACGTGTTTCCTCAATATATCTTTAATGATGATGAAACCTGAAGAGTTAGAAATTTTTTCCCAACAGAGGCAACAGCAAAACCCTTGTGCTGTGCATTCCATTTGTGAGGACCATGTCCTGGAATGATTATCCCACCAAGTCCATAGTGTGGGTGGAGACAGCAATTTCCTTTTTGTTGTGTAGATGGGGGAACAATGACTATTTGGGGATTGCTGAGCCCAGCATCAATTCTGGAGCAATTAAAATCCATCTCTATGTGGTTTTCAAATTGACTCTGATTTTATTCACATTTCCTTAAATTTCAGAGAGGCGTATTTGAGATTCTTTTGTTTGTTTGTTTTTTTGAGACAGGGTCTCACTTTGTACTTCAGGCTGGCCCTGAGCTCACTATGTAGCTCAGGCAAGCCTCAAACTCAGCAATCCTCCTGTCTCTGCCTCCTGAGTGCTGGGATTACAGGCGTGAGCCACCATGCCCAGCTGTATTTGAGATTTTATTTTTATTTTTTAATTGATTTTTTTTTTTTTTTCTTTTGAGACAGGGACTCGCTTTGTAGTTCAGGCTGGCCCTGAGCTCACTATGGTGCCTAGGCAAGCCGCCGCGAACTCAGCAATCCTCCTGTCTCTGCCTCCCAAGTGCTGGGATTACAGGCGTGGGCCACCATGTCCGGCATTGTGGTATGCGGTGTTGATTGTTGGTGGGCGTGTCTCCACGCCCAGCATTATATGTGGTTACCAGGGATCCAACTCAGGACCTTGTGCTTGCGAGGCAGGCGCCGGAATCACTGAGCTAACCCTCCGGACCTTAATCGAATTCTTTATTGGTACAATTTATATATATATAGATAGATCTATCTATCTATATATATATAGATAGATAGATAGATATATCTCACAATCACATATAACCTTGGGGAATTTGTATCAGTATATGACACAAGTTAATTCTCATTTTTACCCATATCCCTACCCACCCACACCTACCCACCCCCTTTATACACACTCTTTTATTTTCTTTCTGATTCATATTTATTCCTTCCCCTCATTACATTCCCACACCAAATTTCCTATGGAAATTTCCCACTCTATAAAAGCTGTCATACTTTCTAGAGCTCATTTGCATCTACAGGTGTTCATGTCAAAGAGAAGATCTGGAACTTGCCTATCTGTGATCTATTGATTTCACTTAGTATATTCTCCAGGTGTCTCCATTTGCACCTAAATGGATGGATCTTGTCATTCTTTATAGCAGAGTAATACTCCATTTTATAAAAAAACCCACATCTTCTTTATCCACTTTCCAGTTGATGGACATTTGGGTTGTTTCCAAGATTGAGCTATCACAAATGGAGCTGCTATGAACAAGGGTGTACATCTGTCTTTCCAATGTGATTTTTAAAATTCTTTTGGGTATATTCTTAGCAGGGTCAAATGGGACCTCTAGTCCTAGTTTTCTGAGAAATCTCCATATAATATAATGTGGTGAACAAACATGTTTCCACTGACTTACTGAGTGTTGGAAAATTGAGATAGTTTTCTTCAAAACTAGGACTTTGACAACACTCTAATATCAGAAGATCTAGAGCAAGTGGGCTTGTGTTCTTGCATGGGAGTATTAGCTTTTACTCAGTAACAGCTCAACTGTAGAGAAGAGACAATGTCACCCTTGCCACAGTCCCTACTCATTCTTATTATCTTATCTGGGACTATCCTGCATATTTTACACATCCCTGGCCATGTTTGCCCATCCTATTCTTTTCCACATACATTTTTATCGGTAGTATTTATTCAACACTTCTTGCTGCTTTTCTTTCTTTGCTCTCTAATAACTGCTTTACCACTCTTTTACAAAGGTTAACACATTTTTATCTTTTATATGGAAATACTTTCTTTTCTTTACAGAGGCATTTACATTCACAGTTGGCTTCTTCAAATGGCAAGCATCTAGGGGGAACGAGTCATGTGTCGGGCACTTTGGGAAACTTCAGGACTACAGCTATGGGTGAAGTAGGTTCAGCTGCTGCATCCTGGTATGTTACACTCACTACTGAACTCTGTGACGAAGTTTTAAATGTGAAAACACATGGATGGTACTAGGCCAGCTTGATCTCAGTAATAACTAGTGATTTCTTTTAGTTGGAGGAACGACCCACAGTCCCTCCCTTATTGGTGTTGAGTGTGGTCGTGCAATACTTTTTGCCTGATAAAATTGTGAATGATCTCATGGGTGTCACTTTTAAGAGAAAGTAAAAAGTGAAGGCCTAACTCTACTCCTTTTCCTTCTTCCACTGTGGCCCTGAGTGAAAAACTAACTTTGCTTTTTTCAAGTGTGAGGATTTTAATTTTTTGTGGTTTACAGCAGCTTACTGTGGTGGTTAACTGATTGATTTTCAGCCTGAGAAGAAAAGCCCAGCTGAAATGAGAGAGCACAGTTCTGGGCATGGAAGACACACTTTACGGAGGACTGTTGTCACAAAATGAAAAGGAGAATCAGATGGAAGCACTTCAGCTCAGCTTCATTCTGAGTGTTTTTCTTCATTCCTGTCTGTTCTCTTTGTTGAGTTGTGGCCCTCACCTTGCCTGAGGATGTCTGCTGTTCTCTGTTGAGGAGATTCTTCGTCTTGTCTTGGGTATCAGATCTTGGCTTTTGGCACAAATTCTTCTGCTTTCAGCTCCTGCATTTCAATCTGTTGGTGGACTTTTGAGCCTTGAGCAGTAGCCCTGAGATTCTCCACAACAGACCCTTCAGGCTTCCAGCACAGATTCCTCAGAACTCCTGAAACAGACTTACATGAGGCAGAGCCCTGGGCTCCAGGACTTCGATTGGTTGCTTCAGATTTGTAGGTCGTGAGTAGATACCTTGGACTGTCTTACATCTGACCCAAGGTCAAGATACTATCAGCTAGTCTTATAAATTCCCGTGTCTTGCATTAAATCTGTTCTTTTGCAAATATTGACTACAGCACTCACCCTAACAGCTACCTTTAGTTCTTTTACAGCTAGAGGTCAAAAGACTCAGGATTGAAAATAATGATGATAATAATAATAATAATAGGCCTAATATAAAATGTATATTTCACAAGTTAAAACAATCAAACTCACTTATTGTGATACAGCAAATGAGAACAGGTTAAGAATGCTACTTCCGGGCCGGAGGGTTAGCTCAGTGGTTCCAGCACCTGCCGCGCAAGCGCAAGGTCCTGAGTTCGATCCCCGGTAACCACATAGAATGCTGGGCGTGGAGACACGCCCACCAACAATCAACACCGCATACCACAATGCTGGACGTGGTGGCTCACGCCTGTAATCCCAGTACTCGGGAGGCAGAGACAGGAGGATTGCTGAGTTCGCGGCGGCTTGCCTGGGTACCATAGTGAGCTCAGGGCCAGCCTGAACTACAAAGTGAGACCCTGTCTCAAAAAGCAAAAAAAAAAAAAAAAAAGAATGCTACTTCCTTTAAATATCACTTACACAAGTGTCTTCAAAGTGACTCCTAAGATCTTCATTTAAATAGAAATAATTTTATGTTTTATAAAATTATACATATTTAGAAATATGTTTCAGGGTTAAAAGATCCTTTTTAGTGACATTGAATTAGGTTTTGAGATAAATTTTGATGAAATAAACTTTATGCAGAAAATTATATTAACCATGTCAATTCTTTTTTATAAAATAATTGCAACTGAATTAGCTTTTATTACCAAAAGCAAAAAACAGAATTCTCAGCATTCCCTATCCTCAAAGCTTCCCCTCTACTCCCTTCCAATCAATACTTAATACAGTTTTCAAGTCACACATTAACTTTGCTCATTTGTAAATTTATGTAAATGGAATGCTATTGTAGCTACACTTTTGTGTTGGAATGCTTTTGTTTAATTTAATCTTTGAAAGACTCATTCATTTGTCTTGTATAACTGAGGTTCCTTCATTTTCATTACTGTATTGCAGTCTATTGTATGAACATACCATAATTGATTTCTCTGTTCCAATGATGATGGACATTTAGATTATTTTTAGCTTTTTACTAAGAAAAATATGTGTTTCTGTGGAACATTTTTGAAAACACAGATTCTGTAGATACTTTGGTGAACATGCTTGTAAGAGTTACTTTTAAGCCTGAAACAGAATTGCTAGATAATAAGTATGGGAAGTTTGACTTTAGATGACAATGCCAAGTGTTTTCTCAAAGTATGTACACCATATTACATTGCTAATAGAAAAAAGACATACTCAAAACCTTAATATTTGTCTTTATTTTCTGTAATGTTTCCCTGCTTTCCTTTCTCCCTCCCTCTTTCTTTTCCCTTCTTTCTATCTTTCCTATTGTTTTGGGTATATTATATTATATTATATTATATTATATTATATTATATTATATTATATTATATTATATTATTATATTATTCTTTCACTTATGTTTCTATAATTACCAATACTTCACATGTTATTTATGCTTTTGTGCTAAAAATGTGTGTCTGAGTGAGTCATAAAGATGTGACATTGGATACTCTATCTAGTCTTTGATCCTTTCCCTTTGGTTCTATTTTCTGTACTTCCTCGCTACCAGGAACTAACCTTTTTCATTCCTCGATACCCTTCTGTCTTGATGTTCATGTGTGAGAGGCAGCCAACCATGGAATGAATCTTCTAAAACAGTGAGCCAAACGCATCTCATTTCATTTTGGCTATGTCAGGTACTTTGTCAATAAAAGGTAAGGTAGCTAATGTAGAAAACTGGTATCAGAAGTGGGACCAATCTCTGTGACAATACCTGACCACGTGGTGTGGAAGCCTTCTAAACTGGTTTCCAGGAGGAATCTAGAAAGTCTCAGAGAAGAAGGCTGAAGAACTTCTAGAATGTTATAAGTAGATCTTGATTCTCACTGGAACTCAGGAGACTAGACTGAGTTTAGGAATCATAATAGTAGAGATCAGGTTTAGTAAGTGTCAGGTGAACACAAGGACTCTATTTGGCTGTATTTGTAATTAGACTGGATACTATGCACTTTACACTCTGGTAAAAATAATAAGCTAGGGTTTTCCCAGGTCTTGAAACTTTGTGTGAGATTGAGATTAAGGACAATGCATTAATTAATTGGATAGAAAAAATTTCAAGACAGCCCAAAATTTACCTTTCTCTACCATGAGACTTGTGTGAGAATTAGGGGGAGGGAAGCAGAGCAAAAGATTAAAATTTCTTAAATTACATCCCAAAAAGAAGTATTTGTAAAGTTAGGGACAAAGTGTGTATGATTGCTGAGAAGATTAACAACATTAAAAAGAAACAGATTCATACTATTAAAAAGAAACAAATTAGTTTGTGTAGACCATGAACTGCTTCTTATGAAACCATTAGCTAAAAAAGTAATTGTCTCCTTTTAGCTGTGGTTGGCAGCTGTTTAGTCTAGGGATAGGAAAGCCAATTTTTATAGCTGGAAAGGGAAGTTAGAAAAAGGAAGAGACCCAGGTTTCTGTAATACCTGTTAAAAGCACATTCCCAATGACCTACCTTCCTCCCACTAGATTCCATCCCTATTGAACACACAAAGATGGATGTCAAGCTTTTCACGTATTTCCTTCACAGGACATTTTAGATCTGAATTATAGCCTTACACTGAATTTATGGGTAAAATGTATACATATTCTTTGGGTCTTTGAGGTTTAATCATTTTCTAAAGACTTAGATGTTTTTTGTTTTGTGTTGATAGTTTTGTTGTAGTTTAATTTGATCAACACACTCTATTTTACAATGCAAATCCGGCTTTAATGAGAGGAGTTACGTAAAGTTTTCTACTATGGCAAAAGAATTCTCCATGTAACCCTGCTCAGTTCACTGAGATTAACATGGAAAGCGGACATTTGCAAAGCACTATTTTACTGGCCTTTCCTCCTTCATCCCCGAGGCTATGGATTTTCCTAGATCCTGTTAAATGATCCTTAGTAGTTTCTCATCTTCAAGCCCTTGGAGAAGATTAGTCTCATTAATCCAATGAATTTTCCAATAGAAGCAGAAAAATCTCTAGGAAAAAGAAAATACTGAGCATCTTAATTCATGTGAAAATAAACTTTATGGGGGATTAAGAAGAGGGAGAGGAGGAATATCACCTTCTGGACACAATTATAATGAATAAAATATGTAGAAATTAAGTAAACTAGACTAAACAGTCTTCTCTTTCTGACACATTCCATGAAAAACTATGTTATCTTACACTGGGAGAAAGCCTTCCTGCAATAATGCCAAATATTTACATTCACATTATGAACATTTGAACTCTTTTGACATTTTCTACAAACCTCCAAGCATTCATTTAAAGCTAACTGCTCACTACTGCCTTTTAATTTCTTCATGCTGTAATTTAGCACTAGAGTTGCTTTTCTGATGTATTTGGTATGAATAAATTACACTCTACAAATGTTTCAAATGTTCAATAGGCTCTAACCAGCCATCCTTTATCTATGAGTACCCTTTATGAAAGAACAAAATGATCTTCATTTTTTTGATTGTACAATTTAAATCTTAAAAATGTGCAGTTATGTAAGTATAAGATTAAGGACTTCTCTCATTGCAAATTTCTAATCCTCCTGCTGGGGGATTATAAACTCCCATGCTGCTATAAAGTTCCTCTGTACACCAGGGTCTTATAACTGACTGGAAGATTGAAGGCTATTTTTTTCTTTTTATATAGTTTGAATCATGGGAGTCCATTAGAAAAATCCAGCTTCACTGGAATTAGGAGAAAATATACTCTTTGTTCAACGTTTAATATTACATTTCCAATTCACATATAATTGCTTATACCATTTTCCATCTCCTGCAACCCAAATAAAAAAGGTTTTATATTCTATAGCTGTAAGTTTCAAAAGACAATGTCAAAACATTCAGTAGAACAGAACTTTCTTATCATTCTCGGCAGACTCGAGCTCCAGCCTGGCAGGGGCAGCAAACGGCTTAATTGTAACAGTTTCCTATTACACTAACCTATGGGGCTGCCACACGTTGCAGAGTTAATAGATGTGAAAAATGTGGATCTTATTTCTTTGTATTTTTTCACAAGGTTTGGGAAGGGGAGTTGCAGGAAGGAGTGGCATCATTGCCTTCAGGATACCCCTTGGCAATCACTAAATTTGCATTAAGATGAACTGTCATGAAATTTACAGGATCTCCATCCTATGTGTGCTGTCTTTAGTGGGTTATCTAGTATACTTCAAATCTTACTCTAAATACAGCTATGGGCATCAAGAAGAAGGGTAATTTTCCAAAGCTTGAGATTTGTTGACTCCGTGGGAAAAGGAGTATGAGAAAGTCAGCGGTGTTGTATAATGAGGGCTTGGCTACCTCGTCATAGAAATAGCTTTGCTCCTGGGGCTGGTTCCTTTACCTAAAACAGATATTAAGAGAAAAAAATTTAAAAAATAGAAGAAGAGAGAGAGAGAGACAAGACAGAGACACACACACACACACACACACACACACACACAGAGAGAGAGAGAGAGAGAGAGAGAGAGAGAGAGAGAGAGAGAGAGAGAGAGAGAGAGAGAGAGAAGAAAAAGAAAAACAAAGACCTTTGCCCAGTGACACTCAGGAGACAGGTGAAGATTACCTAGGTTGAGGTTTAGCTCCCTGATGATGTGACATAATGTGAGATCATATTCCAGTCAGTGTCCCACCGCGGGCCTTAGCTCAGTCACTGTTTAAAACTAGGGAGCAATAATTGTGATTCACCAGTGATGGACTTCAGCTGTTCACAAGCTGATTACCCTCATGGCTAGCTGGTGTTTGACTTGGATTTTGGTGCTCACGGCCAGCAATGCCTCTTCTCACGTTTAACACTGTCAGTGAAACTATGCAGCAAGCCAACTGGTACAGAAAGCTTCCTCAGAAATTTTAAGCTGGCAGCCCAGCATCCAGTCACGTTAATAGCACTTTTTTTAATTGAATTCTTTATTGGTACAATTTATATACATCTCAAAATCACATACAACATTGGGAAATTTGTACCAGTATATGACACAAGTCAATTCTCATTTTTACCCATATCCCTACCCACCCACCCCTCCTCCCCACTTTATACATGCTCTTTTATTTTCTTTCTGTATCATATTTATTCCTTCCCCTCATTACATTCCCACACCAAGTTTCCTATAGAAATATTCCACTCTATAAAAGCTGTCCTACTTTCTAGAACTCATTTGCATCTACAGGTGTTCATGCCAAAGAGAAGATCTGGAAATTGTCTATCTGTGATCTATTGATTTCACTTATTAGTATATCCTCCAGGTGTCTCCATTTGCACCCAAATGAATCAATCTTGTCATTCTTTATGGCAGAGTAATACTCCATTTTGTAAAAAAACCACATCTTCTTTATCCACTCTCCAGTTGATGGACATTTGGGTTGTTTCCAAGATTGAGCTATCACGAACTGAGCTGCTATGAACAAGGGTGCACATCTGTCTTTCCAATGTGAGTTTTTAAATTCTTTTGGGTATATTCCTAGCAGGGGTATAGCAGGGTCAAATGGGACCCCTAGTCCTAGTTTTCTGAGAAATCTCCACTTTTAAAGAAAATTTAAAAAAATATATAACAAGCAGGGACAGAGATCAGGGAAGAAAGGAGCTGTGCATTGCAAAAGGAAAAGCTCTGCCCTTGGCTCTGGATGATTTAGGTTAAGCCCCAGCATCAACTCTGGTACCCACTTCTCTGTCCAAGGTCCTGGTTTCAGTTTCTCTCACTTTTACTGTCTTGCACATTCTCTTAAGGTTTTGTTTCTCATGCCTGACACCGTGGACAGGGAAACGACAAGCGGGAAACATTTCTGTCCCAGTGGGAACTGCCTTGTAGTGGGAGAGACTTAGAAATAATCCCAGAAGAACAAGGAGAGCAGTTACCTCAGAGTGAAGCTCTGACGCTGAGAAAATGAATGCCAGGAAGGAGAGCCGCCTGCTCCTCCTGATCACCGTTGCATTTGAACTTAGTCTTTCCAGGAAGAGCACAAAGTCTTCTCAGAGGAAGCTGCCTCTGCAGGGAGGCCCTCACTATACCGAGGGGTAAACCACTGGCAGCTACCTTTTGGTTTTTCTGTTTTCCTGAACTCAGCTGCACACGTTGATTTATGAAGTCAGGACTGAGGCAGCCGTTATTTTTCATAAAACATTTTAAATCCTTATTTCTTTCTATAACTTTGTGGGCATGAGCCTTGCATTTACAAACTTAGAAGCTGTATTCTTCCTTAGACACATGGCGAACAGGAAGCTGATAGTATTCTGGCTCTGTATAACTGTAAATTATGATTTGTGCAAAGCAACAAATAAAATACCATTCCATTTAATTATAAGATGCTAGGGAATGCAGTATATTGAATATCATAAATACATAACCTTTTTCAATTTTTTGAGGTTTTTTGGGGGGATCATACTCATGACCTTGCACTTACGATGCAAGCATCAGAACCATTGACTAAGTCCCCAGATTTTTGTTTAACATTTAAATGTAAATGTAAAATCTTTCCCATTTTACAGAGCTAAAAACGAAGTTATAAGGAAATGGAATAAAATCTGCTAATGAGATGGAGTCATGAATATGTAACCAGACATTTCTAAATATTTAATTCCATTCACTGAAAATTTCTGCAGTTTAATCAGTTGTTTGTTTTTTTTTTACTGATGCCAAAATAATAGACAATTAACTTATCTTATATGAAGAATTTTGTAAGACTGGTCTTTATATGCCTAGTAGAAATAAATGTATATATTGTACACTATACAAATTCCATAGATGTGTTGATTATTTAATAAAAACAGAGCAATAATAGATAGAGATAGAGAAATAATAAATTGGTGGTCTATTTAGGTCTGTCTATATTCTTTACATTGACCAATCTATAGCCAAACATAATTATAAATTTTATGAATATAGTCTGAAACCATGTAACATTTTGGGGAAAAAAGGGACAACATTTATTATGATGGCCCCAGAAGTTTATAATGGAGCTGAAAAATTCTTACAGCCTAGTGATTTGAAAAGTGTCCAGACATTGTGGTGAACACATTACTCGTGTGTTTTTGGTGATGCTGGTACACTCTACGGTATATCCAGTTGTAGCACACACAATTATGCATGACATGTAATATTTGGAAATGAGATATAATTGTAAATATGTACTGATTCGTGTGTTAGTATTCTACATTGATCATCATTGTTTTAGAGTGTACTCCTGTTTGCTAAAATTTCTACCTTAAAATAGTAATGTTGTGTTACCTTTCAGCAGCCTCAACATCCTGTGTATCAGATTTCTTAATTACATAAAGTGGCTTCCTCCAGTGATTGATCCATGCCATTTAGGTTTGTGTCTGTGCACTCTGTGATGTTTACACACTGGCAACATGCTTAAGAACACATTTCCAAGAACATATCCTACTCTTAAATGACAGGTGGTGGTATACACTTTACATCTTGTTGTACTCCAGTCGTTTTTTTCTTTCAAGTTAGAGCTTGGGTTTTGAGATTGGAATTCAGGCTCACCATGCACACCAGCTGTATGACTTTTGCAAAGCCTCTTAAAAATTTCTGTACCTCATCTTCTTATTAGAAGATGGAGTTAATTACATCCTGTATCTTCTATGTAGAATGTGGAATATATACAAAGTGGTGTCCTGCGTAGTCAACGGACAGGTGATAGACATCATCAAATGAGAAGTCAGGTCGTACTGAGCACATAGATGGGCTTGGACAGAAAGATCACACACAGGAATTCTGTGGAAGATGAGTGGCTGGAGAGAGGTGAAGGAGAAAAAGTGTATCACACTTTTCTTTTTGTACTAATCATTCTCTGTGCAATTATGCATTTTTGTGTTAGCTTTCCTAGAAGGCATTCCAAGTGCTTTAACAATCTGAGTTTCCCTCAACAGAATTTCTTATGGCTAAGTAGATTAAAGGCAATTGATCATCTCTGTTCTTTGTCTTACCTTCAATACTAATGAATCTGTACTTTTCTCCTAAACTGTACATTTATGACTCAGGTGTAGTTTTCCAAAATAAAGTTTGAATTCCCAGAAAGCAAAGATAGAGTATCATTTTTGTCCCCTCACTCCCCCTATGCCGCTGTTATGCTTTCCATGGGGGAGGTAACTAATACGTTTTTGCTAACTGGATGTGGAGTCATTCATGACTTTCCTCCTTTTTCCTTCTCTTCTCTTTTGTTTGGAGCCATAACCACAGGCATTCTTTTCTGCATTCCTGATTTACTTGGTCCTATATCTTCTCAGTCTGGGTTATAAACTACCATCCAGGTTCTGGTGTTTCAGCTGACCATAATTTGAAATTCATGATAACCTTTCTTTTTGGTTCAGAATCCATAGTAAGTTTACCTGCACAGCCTTTGTCTTTTTAAATTATTTTGTTGCTAAGGCAAAATATCTGACACTAGATATTTAAAAAAAAGGTTTAATTAGCTTGGTGTTTTGGAGAGCGGAATTCCAAGATAAGGCAACTCCACCTTATACCTGCGATTATTTCATATTGTGGCAGAGATGCAGAAATGGAGAAGAGTGATGTAGAGTGCTAGGTTATTCACCTTGGGCTCAATCTCCAGATCCAGTAAGAGAGAGAAGGGGGCCAGCGAGGGAGGGGAGAACACAGTATAGACTACCTTTGTAACAATTCAGTGTCCGGAAACTTCTTGAGATTAATATTAGCCCATCCCAAGACCCGAGCCCCCATGAGCTAATGACGTTACAGGCAACTCATATCTTAAGGATTCCACAGCCTTGCACTGTAGTTATGCTGGGGATCAAAGGTGTGACCCAGTTGTTCCTGAAGTTCAAAAGAAGACAAAACTGAGGGACTCATGAGGCCAATACTTTTTTGGTTGCCTTCTGAGAATCACTTCACATTCTCTTTGCCCTTGTTCTTGCCTGTAATTGAAGGAGTGTTGATCAGGTGACTGTCAACATTTCTTCAAGCTTTCCAATGTTCAGGGTGAGAAATTGAGCTTTTCTTTTTTCCCTGAGACCAATCAGTAGAGATTTTATGGTATCAAGATTCAAATGCACTGTAGCTGTACCCTGAGTAGAGCAGGGAAATTCAGGTGTGTTAAATTCACTGCACAGGAGGGAAAACTTCAGAGATGCTAGAGGCAATGGCCTATTTGTTATTTTATTAGCTCATGCATTTTTGGCCAGTATATTCACCACACCCAAGAAATATTTATGCCATTCCCATTCTTTGTTCTACTTTAAAACCCAAAGACTTAGACTCTCAAAACAACATATGCAGTTTTTGTGCACAGTGGCTTGATAAACAACAGGGTATGCTAATAATAATCATTATGAGGATTTTTTATGATAAAAGTATATCTACGCCAAATTCTCTAGGCACCTCAGAATGCCAAATGGAATATATCGCCTAATAAAAGGGCAGCCTCGTTCCATAAATCTCAAGCATAGTGAAGAAAAATTCTCCATAACCACCAACAACTGCATAATAAATAAAGCAACTATTCACCCATGTAAAACAAAGAAAAGAAGGAGTTTTAAAAATCACAAGCATTTCCTATCTGAGGATTTTAAGGCAGAGGTTGAAAACCTAGAAAGGTGCTATGAGTTGACATTCTACAAGGTTCTCAAAAGTGAGATCCAACCATGCTTAGGCACAGGGCAAACCAATCAGCCATGGGAAACTTTACGATGTCTGGGTCAGGTGGCATAGGATGCACGCACTGTAATAGTCCATATTCCCCAAATCTCAATAGCTGAGCACTTGAGATCACACTCATACTGATGTTTCTTCTGTGGAGATTTTTGGCTGTGGGTGTTAAATCCTGGGCAAATTTAAGACTTGTAACTTTCTTCCCAAGTCAGGTTGAAAGTGTGGGTTGGATCTTGGCTGTTTCTCTGCATTCCCTCGGACATTGTGCTACTTGCACTTCCATCCATGTAAAGAATGGAAAACGAGGCCGTGTTCCATCGTCATTCTACTTAGGTTCAATGCCCACTGGCCAGAACCACTCACTTGCTCCTGACTCTGACTTGACAGACACTGAAATCAAAAGGGTTGTGTGGTGAACACCACTACTTGGTCGGAGCCGATCAGATCTCTTTTCATTGTAAGGGTAGGTGTGTCAGTCAGCCCAGACTGACTTAACAAAGTACCATCACGTGTATGGCTTTAGCGCTGCAAATTTAATCTCAAAGTTAAGGAGGGAGAAAGTCTTAGAGTGGGTTGCCAGCATTCTCAGGTTCTGCTAAGACTGCGGATTTCTTACTGGAAGCAAGCACCCTCTTGTTCCTAAAGGGCATTGCATCTACGCATGGGGGTCCATTCTCAGGATGTTTTCTAATCCTAACGCTCGCTTAAAGTTCTCAAAATCATCCCATGGGAAAAATGGAATCTCAACATATAAATTCTGTAATGGATATAAACTTTCAGGCTATAGTAGTGGTTCCTGCCTATGTCTCTTCCTTGCTGTATCATCTACATATACCTTCTGGGTCCACAATATAGTCAAGAATGGAAATCATAAAAATGTATTTCAAAGTGGTAAAATTCTATCTGATATCAAGAGAATAGTGAACATGAACATTTTGCCTTTTGCCAGACATCAGCACCAAATATGAAACTATACATGGCCTGAAGAAAATGGGTCCTGGTGTCACAGTACAGTGTTCACATTCCTTTGTTCAAATGCCAACATCAGTTCTTTATAAAACGTTACTTAACTTATCCAGTTTGCAAATGAGAATCTTTGAATAGTCTGGGTTTGTATCAATCTCAGTCCTGAAATAAATTTGCAGTGGTGGTAGTAGGTTCTATATCAAGACAAAGTTAAGAGAAAGAAAAGAGATTATTGCTTGTTCACTTTCTTTCATTGTATGAAGTAATATTTCCCAGAATTCAACTTCTCTCTACTTTCCCCCAAAATAAAAACATGTTTTCCAAAATAAGATCACATGACCACTACAAAATTTATTGCCATAATTGGCTTGGGCTTAAATATACTACCTGAAATTTAGAATAAGGAATTTACCAGAATTATACTCACATTATTCTCAGATTCTGACATTCCATCATTGCATTTGTTCATGAAGGAAGGATTCTTCTTGTAGCATATATACTATGTTTTCTTTTAATTTAACAATAATTTTTGGTTATAATTTGTCTGTCAAAGGGTTGTACATTCTGTGGGGTAAAAATTTCAAGTAGACAACATTAGTATGAACACCAAATACCATGGAAAATAGCAAGATTATTTTAGGTATTCAAGTTTGGATTTAAATTCTGACTTACTCACTACAGATGTGGAGAATCTGAGTGGTGCTTTTATTTCTGACCATTCACTTTCCTCCAGTAAAACAGATAATAAAAACTAATGTATATATACTTTGATATGATGCAATTAAATAATATGCCATTCCTAGGACATAGTAAGTACTCATTAAGTAGTATTAGTGGTGATATCATTAGTATTAGCATCACTATAATGAATAATTAAAAGAAAAATTAGTCTTGGTATCTTAACTCTTTTCTCTTAGTAATATTAGGTATACACTAACCTATTTATTTTCCAAAAATTCTCTACTAATATGGACAGTTCTCATGTTTTTATGTAAGTATTGTTTAGAAAATATGTTTGCATTGATTTTCAAATAGGGCCATGATTTAATAAACTGAGGGACAGACTACATGATAATAGTTAATCAACCATTAAAAATGATAATAAACTTGATTTAGTCTTCAAATTCCAAACATAATACAATGTGTAGTATGCAAAGGAGAAATATTAACAGAAAGAAAACACTTGGATGGAAGAGTACCACATTTCCTTATAATCTGACTTCATTAAAGATATTATAGATGAATATTTTTGTTCTTTCATTCTATATTATCTCAGTTACTGTTAGCAAGAGTGTATTAATTATAGAGCTAAATAAAACTACATTTACTTTTGAAATTTATACACACAGATAGACAGACAGATAGATAGATAGATAAATAGATAAAGTAGATATACATTATTGACTTTTCATCATATATACCTGGCCTGTGTTATGCTCATTACAGATGTGTTGACTTACGGGTTTCCTCAGAGAACACTAAGGGGTAGGTTCTATTAACCTCATCTTTATTGCCACTCAATGAAATGGAGTCTTGAAGGCAGTAAGTTACTAAGACCATACATTCCTCTGTGAGCTGGGGTTGGAAATCCTAGGAGTCTGTCTCGCCATGTAAGATTTGGATGAATATAATATTACACAATATTTTACATATATAAAACATATGCATGTTTTATATATATGTTTTACATATTTAAATACATGTTATAGGTATAAATACATATATATGTATTTATATATATATAAAACACATTGCCAATGGTATATATATATATTTTTTATTATTATTTATTTATATCTACCAGTGATGCAGTGACGCTCCTACTACTAAGCTTGAGTAAAATCCACAATAGCTCCTGAACAAAAAAGTACTTCCAACTCCTTTACAGATTTTATGTTGGATAGTCATAGACAAAGTGTAAAACCCATTCACCATAATCAAGGATGCCTTGCTCACCACAATGAACATAACTATCTTCAAGGGAGGATGTGATCTCAGTGACTATTGATTCATCTTCCTTTCTTATGAAGTTGATAGAGCATATTGCTTTTCAGGTTTATGAAAAAAATGAGGTGAAGTTTTCCTAGGTAGAAAATTGATGTTTGTTTTACAAATATTCAAAAACAAAAATTAAACATTAGTTTCACTGTGACTTGGGAATAAGTATGTTTTGCCAATACACTCAAATATGTAAATAAGATAATCTAGATAAGACCAAGATAAAGGTAACAATGATCAGTCTGAATAGATATCACTTTATTATGAAATTCTAAGTAGCTTACTTGGCTAAAGTAATGATCATTGCTTTAATTATTGTTTTAATTAATTTCCTCCTTAAAGATGGGATTGTTATGGAAAATGAAGGATTATACCTCCACCTGTAATGTAACAATGATATTTGCTACATTTTCATCAAGAGTAATTATTGACATGTAAGGACTTGCTACTGCCACTTTATTTCATGTTTTGTAGACATTGTTCCTTTCGTCTTCTCTTCATTTTAGTAGTTTTTTTCTAGTGAGAGGTTTGGTTGTATATTTTTATCTTTTGTATATCTGTAATAGGTGTTTGTTTTATAGTTATTATTAGGCTAGCATAAAATGTAGTTATGGTAAACTACCTTGTGCTGATAACAGCTTAATATAAGCAGCATAGAAAAAATAACACTTTAGTCTTGCATCGCCCCATTTTATTTTAAATTTTACAATTTATGTTTTTATAGTGTGTAAACTATAACGAATTATTGTGCCTATTAATATTTTAATAGTTTTGCCTTTAAACTATCATACTAAATGTGTAACATATTCTACCATCACAATACTTGAGAATTCCGAGTTTAACTGTGTACTTACTTTTCCAACTGAGTTTGACATGTTCCCATGGGTTCATGTCATTAATCGCTACATTTCTTTCAGTTCAACAATGCCCTCCAGCATTTCTTATGAAAGAGATACCATGGCGTCTTACTTACCTTATCATAGCTCAAACTAAGTATCTGAATACCGTAACTTAAAGGAAGAAAAGTTTATTTTAGCTCACAATTTGTAGATTGCAGGCAAGAATAGGCTGAGCCCAAGGCAGGGCAGTATGGCAGAGGAGCATGTGAGAAGAACACTGTGGCATAGGTGACAGGAAACTGTGAGTTTTCCTTCTTCTTGGTCATTTTGTTTCATCCAGGCTACAAGCCAACTTGGTGTCACCCACTGTCAAGGTACATCTCTCCTCTTCTGTATACCCATCCCCCACACTCAGCACTTGCTAAACTAACCAGTGGATTTACCCAGTATCACCTGTGCAGAGTCCAGTCACCAGCAAAAGCCACTTTTTTGAGAGTATGAGGCTTTGGGGTGACATCTAGATAGTGGCCATGGCAAGTGCTTCTTTAGCTTTTGTTTGTCTGAGAAACTCTATCTGTCTCTCATTTCTGGACAGATTTACTAAGTAAAATATTCTTAATATTCATTTTTTCCATTCAGCATGTTGAATATATCATATTCCTCTCTTCTGGCTTGTAAATATGCTCCAGATAGGTTTTCTATTAGTTTCATTCAACTTCCCTTTTGTATGATATGCTTCTTTCTTTTCTTGCTTTCACAATACTCTCTGTCTTTATTTTTTAAAGGATTGATTATCAAATGTTTTGTGAAGTCTTCTTTGGACTAAATGTGATTAGAAAGCTTTCCAGAGATTTGAAAATTGTTTTGCTATTATTTCTATAAGTAAGTTTTCTGGTTTTGTATCACTCTCTTTTTCCTTCTTCAGCTCCTATACACTTAACATTTCCTTTTTTGATAAAATATTGTCTTCTCGGTTCCATAAGCTTTCATCACTCCTGTTCATCATTTTTTCTTCATCTTTATTCTGACTATATCTTCAAAAAACCTGTCTTTGGGTTCATAGATCCTTTGGCCTGTGTGGTAAGTCCTGTTGATGGGATCTCATGTGTTTTCTTCATCTTATTCCTTACAGATATTCCTCCTTCAATGACTTACCTGTTTAATGACCATTTGGACTTATGACAGAGGCATGTTATTCAGTCTTATGGCCTATCACTCAGTCATAGGACCCATCTGGGTTTTTGTATAGCTCTGTACATCTTGTTGATATGGCTTCAATAACTTCTTTGGTGTGTTTCATCTTGTTTATGTATTACTGTAATTTTTCCTGATTGTTCTACAGTATTAATACTCTAGTTTTATGTTCTGTTATACATTGCTTTACTATATGTAAGAGTTATACAAACTAAAAACAAAGTTATCAAATTGGAGTTTCCTTTTACATGTCTTTGCTCTTAATATTGTAATATGCGTAGTATATAATATTCCTCATTTAGTAACCAGTTCATTTATGACCTACTTGCAGAAATGAAACTGGGTCATTAAATGAGGAATGTCTACTTAATATTTTGGCTCATTATTTTCCTGAGTGCTTACTATGTGTGTTTAATAATTTCGATCTCTCTGTTATTTTCCCTTTTGTTGTGGTTTTTTCAATTTCAAGGAACTGTTTCTTGGTCTTTCCTTGAAGTTCTTTAAGCTTCCTTAAAATAATTATTTAGAATTTAAATCAAGCAGTTCATAACTCTATTTCTTTGGGGCTGGTTACTGATGTTCAGTTTTGTTTCTATGACAATGCCATGTTTCCTGACTAGACCAGTCCGTTGTAACTGAGTTTGGTGAGTGCACATTTACAGAAATAACGAGAGCCTCGTTTTGAGATAGCTCAGTTTTTCCTATATGTGGGAAAGTCTTTCACTGGTCAGGCTGCCTGGAAATTTGAACAGCTGAACTGCTGTGGTCTTGAGTTCTTCTGCTGGACTTTTCCAGCAAGCTGGCCTGATACCTGTGTAACCAAGTTGGCTGAGGTAATACTTGTAATTGTAGGAAGAGGCCCAGGACTGTGAAGTTAGCCCAGAGCCTTGACCCATGGTCCACATAAGCCTGGATCCCAAGAGGGATATTAAATCAGTAGGGAGTGGCCAGCTACCGTGATGACCTTGCTGGGTAGATCTATTATGATGGGCCTGGAGTAAGGAGGGTTTGGGTCTGGGTCCCCCAGGGATTAGACCTACTCAATTTGGTTTGAGTGCTAGATCCAGGGGAACAATCTTGGTTCCTGGAGCCAGTAATATTGGTCTAGGGCCTGACTCTTCTCTGATACTAGGGCAAAAATATGTAGCTATGTGAGGTATAATAATTTGAGCCTGAGATCACTGATATCTTCTGGAAGAACTGAGTCTTAAGCAATGGCCTAAGACTTGAGGAGAGAAGCTCTGGCCTGCACCCTGAATCCATGTGGGTCATCTAACTGCTAGGGTCTAATAGGGTGTGGCTTGGACCCTGGATTTTTGGTCAAAGCCAGAATTTTGTGTCTGCTAGAACATGAAAGCACAGAATCTGCTAAAGATACTCTCAGCTAGGGATACTCTCCAGCTAGGGCTCAGGGGTCTCCAGGCTCTGGTCTGGCACCATGTAGATTTGAGCCTGTGTCTATCAGAGTGGCCTGTTAGTGGAGGGCAGGTTGTTGTTAGTGGAGGCCTGAAGCCCAAGCTTGGTGATGCCACCCATTTCCATGCTGATATGTTCCTAGAGTGGGCTGATTCTACAAGAGTTAGCTAGTTACTGGGGTGAGGATAGCCAGAGCCCTTCTGGCACAGGTGCATGTCTGGATGCTGAGTCTCTTGGTATCTTTCTGGAGTCTAGAACCACAAGGGTTTGGCCAGCAGTGAATTTTGCTAGAGTGGGTACAGATTTGCACTCCAAACCAAATGTCTTGTGCTATTTTCTGTCTTTCCCTAGCTGAGAGTATCTTTATAATTGTCTCGGGTCAAGGGAAGGATAGCATGAGTAAAGTAAAACCATTCTTCACGTTGTTGATGTGCTTTCTTTTTAAATTGTACTATACCCAGATACTGTTCTCTCCCAGCGGTTTTCTCAGTTCTTATGAATAACTCTCCAGACTGATGTCGGGATGGAGGTGGACCTGAGCAATGCATACCACAGAGTCCAGTTCTACCATCTTGCCTGAAGTTCCATTCATTTGGAATATTTCAAGCGTGCTTTCCCTGGGTATTTTCACTCTGTAGACCTTCAGGTGAAAAAAAAAAGAGAGAGAGAGAGAAAGAAAAAAAGAAAAACAAGCAAACAAACAAACTCTTGAATGTTGGGTCTCTTCCTCATACTGAAGTGACAGAAGAAGGCCATTAAATGTAAACTTGTTCAGTGCAGTGACCCAATTGATTTTTAGCTAGAGTGGTGTGTAGAGCACAGTAATAGCTCAAAAATTCTCTGTAATGAAAAGGCGGATGGAGAAGCAAGTTGTTGCAAATGAAGGTTATAACATTAAATTTGGAAAGGTTGGATTTCCTCAAGTCTCATCCTTTTCCACAATTATAAAGACAGCACTGCCGAGTTGGGTGCCAGACAGAATTATCGACACTCTTTGCACATTCAAGCAAGGAACTGTAATCTCTCAAATGTGAGTGATGACGTGTGTGTATCTATTTCTACAAAGGGTCCTTGTTGGTCCCAAAGCCATAGACAAAATTTCCAAGTAAGTGACTGACAGCATAAATAAGGAAACAAAAGCTAAAAGATGAATCAGGAGTTTAAATATGTTTAATGGATTCTTAGGATTGATTTAAAAAATAAAGCAACTTTTAATGCCCACTGCTATCCAACATTTTAATCAGAAGTACAAAGACATATTTTGAGGATGAATGGTAAGGAGGTGGAGCAGGCTGCAGTGAGGTTAAGTAGCACTGGTGTGTAAATAAGCAAGCTGAGTACTCTGAAATGTGCAGAAGCCATTAAAAAGGAGAGACAGACCCCATTCGGGTTATGCTGTCCAACCTTCTTGTATTGACCTCTGATCTTGTACAGTCAAACTGAAGGAGGTGAGAGACTCTACACTTAGCCTCTGCTTGCTGTGTCACCCTTTCTTGCTGGCTCTGCAAAGACCTCAGTGAACCCTGGACTCTCAGTTTCAAGGTCGCCAACAGGAGAAGTCACAGAGGTCCTAATGCACTTGCCTGACACCACTGAGAGTAGGTAGTGTCTGCGTACTGGGGACCTGCCATGAGGACTGAAGGTGAACCTGGAAGAGCAAGAGAGCTCAAGCGAGCGTGGAGGAAACATACACTTGCAGGAGAAAAATGAAAGAAGATAAAGAGCCTGGGTATCTCTTAACTCTTACCTCAGCGTCCACTCTTAGCAAGAGATGGATGGAAACAAACCCAGAAATCAGAGCTAAAATGACCTTGAACTGACCATAAGCAGGTATAGTTAGAGAAGAAATCAGGTGTGCATTGATGCTATTTTTCCATCCTTTTCATGGGCAACATAGAGGTTTTAACCTGAATTCATAGCATATAAACTTAGTTCCCAAATGAATGTCATGTGTGTGGATGGACAAGGGTACAATGCCTCCTTTTAATATCAATGCTTTCTGCCCACTGGATCCTAGAGGTTGCTACTTTGGCCACCCTATTCTCAGAATTAATTTATTTATTTTTCTCCAAGACTGTCCTGAAAAAAGGAAACACACACACACACACACACACACACACACACACACACACAGAAATACATTCACATATCTCTGTTCCTGTATCCATCTCATAAAACATTTCCTTCTGCCAAAGCTCTCATTCAGAATTCATCACTTTATATAATTGACTGTTAGCTCATGGTTTATTAGACAACAGCTTTGTGAGTGTGCTAAATGAAAAATAAACTCTGAAGTAAAGAGGCCAAAGCTTTGCTCTGTGACCATTTCACACCCAGAGTGGTTTTCTTTCTGGGGACCACAGTAAATGAACTTTCACAAATTAAATGTGCTCAGATAGAAACAGCAAGAATGCAAGTACAGTGTGCCCATTTGTGTGCAGAATTGAGGAGACAGAGCTCAACAAAGAGAATGAGTAATGGAACATGAGGGCAACATGGGCCATCCTGTAAAAGTAACCTTTCTTCTTTTGGAAATGATTTCTGTTTTTTATTCCAATGGCTTAAAATTACTCTGTGGCAACAGGACACGTCCTTAAGAAAGGAAAAAGAAATAACTTTATAGGATATAAAGTCTCTGTCTCCACAGAGTTAAATGAAAACTAGGGGAAGCATCTGAATAGGCTGTTACAGAACAGGAGTTAGCAAACTAGGGCCCCCAGGGCAATTTTGAGTCTTTTATCTCTTTGTGTGTGTGTGTGTGTGTGTGTGTGTGTGTGTGAGACAGGGTCTCACTTTGTAGTTCAGGCTGGCCCTGAGCTCACTATGTAGCCCAGGCAAGCCTTGAACTCAGCAATCCGCCTGTCTCTGCCTCCTGAGTGCTGGGATTACAGGCCTGAGCCACCATGCCTGGTGAGTCTTCTATCTCTTTTATAGGGACTAAGCTCTATGTTTTCATTTATATTGTCTACCACTGCTTTAGCTCTATAAAGCAGAGTAGCTGCAAGAAAGACTACGTGACCTAGACAAACTAACATATTTAATATCTAGCTCTTTAAAGAAAAAACGTTTTTTTCTAATCTTTGGTGTGGAAGAAACTGAAGAGGACAAAATGAATTTCTGAGGGGTTAAATTTTCTGCCTTTGTCTCACTGATTTTTTTGCAAGTAAGAAACCTCCACTTGGAAACAATGAATAAAAAAATGATTCAAATTCCAAAAATATTTTGTAGAAACAAACTCTTTTATAAGTACTATAAAGGGGATTATAGTTTGGTGGAGAATTTATGGATGACCTCATTAAAATAATCACAAATGGGAGGCATTAATATTCTGAGTTTAACAGTTCATAATAGTTACAGAGTCATTTTAATGACTATCAACAAAACATTATTACCTATTTCTTTGTTGAAATATATAGGAGAATTTCAGATTTCATATCTACAGCACACACATACAAAGCACACTGATGGAGAAAGCAAGTTACTGAAAGGGTATAATTTTTGAGAAACAAATGATCAATCTGTATATAACAAAACATCTTTCAATTTTATAGAACCTTTTTTACACTCTTGAAGTACTTTTGAAAGGTTCAGGCGTGTTTCTACTGTACCTGGAGTCAAGAAAGTCTTTTAATTGCAAACATTATGTTCATTTCCATATGCTCATAACTTCAAATATGGTGAATAGCAGACATTTTGCAAGATTTACTGGAGTGTTATTTCCTGGAGACATTCATTTGGCAAGCTTTTATGTGATGAATGCATTTCTAATTGGGATTATTTACATAGGCATCTGGGTCCTGGTTAAGGATGCTACAGAGGGACAGGTAAGCTGAGGTTTAGATGAAGCTGCATTTTATTTTACGTCAGCTAAAGTGGGGAAGCAAGGCTCATGTGATGGCATTTCTAGCAGAGATTTGGTGTGGCACTGATAGATTTTATGGATCCATTTAGCCCTTAATGTCTATAATTTCATATACCAACAAAATGTATCTTCATAGCCTCCTGGACATATGTTAAGGAATAAAAGTGGTGAACATAAAGGGACCATGAAACAGTAGCTTGAGTGAAGTTTCATTGATGCTGTGTGTCACATCAGGATGGAAGGAAAATATAAACTTCTTGAAAAGAAATTAAGATTTGTCCAAAATGTTCTTATGTGTTCATCCAAATGGGGCTGAGGAGTAAAATGAGAACTTAAAAACAAAATTCATAAAAAATTGCTCTGTAAAGTAGTTTTGTGCCTTCATAGTTCAGAGCGTGTCTATCTAGCACATCTATTAAAAATATTATTTTTTAAAACCACTGTCAGCCTGGATGGTTAGGTTGCTGAAAGTCATTTGGCAATTTCATTCTCACAAAAACAAAATAAAAAACAATAATAATCAAAATGGCTTTCCATATATCTAAGGCTCCAACGGAGTGAAGAGTTCTCATTGGGATACTTTATTGGCTCACAGCTCACAGGATAGTAATGTAAATGTCTGATTGGAAGAATAGGGGAGGGACTGGGAAGAGACAAGTGAAAAATGGAATAAAGACAGAGCCTATGGAAGCTGCAACTATTTGTTTTGGTGAGTGTCTGTTTAGGAGAAATTAAGGCTAAAATGGAAATTGTTTAACCATGACAGAAAAGTGACCATATTCCAAGTGTGTGTGTTGGCTTAGAGGAGAGAGGAATTTCTTCTCATATTTGTTCAATTTTTAACCCTGAGGGTATCCAGCTTTCCACTGTAGTCTAAACTGAAAGTGAGCACAAGTCACAAATGGAGAGTTTGCCCTTTCTTCTTCCTTGTGAGATAACATCACGAACAACTTCAACACGAATCAGCTTTGGGAAAAAATGGCTCATTATGCAGGTGAGTAGTGGCTCGGTGGGCCTTCTCTCCGGCTGGTGTGGACCGAGGTTCCTCATAGAGATCACTTCCCTGAAAATCTATAGGCCTAAGGGCGGCCCCATTTGCAAATCTGGGCCTCGGTCTGGTCTGGCCGGCTGGAGAACAACCTTTGTTCTCCATGCGGTTTGTTTTTCTCTGCATGTTGTCTCCTTGTTAATTAGTCTATATCCTGGTTGATTCAAATAAGAGCAAGTACCGATTCTAATCATTTCTCTTAAGGGGCTAATCTCAGATATGAAATAGTACTATTTATGTTTTTATTGATTAATAAGATCCATTCAGACAAGACTTAGTTGAGAGAACAATCTATGAATATCAATAGACCTGACTGGTGAAAACTTTCTTGAGGTATACATGACTGTCTCAGGGAAAAATATAAAAATCTGTTTTTAGTCATATAATTTTGGAAAATGCAAGTATGTACTTGTTCAAGCAGATTTCCCCTCCTATAGGACTCCTCAGAATTTCTGTTAGGCTAATGAACACTGTTAGAGCCAAATAATGTATATTTTATGCATCATCCCTAAAGGGATTTTATTGTGAATCTCCCTTTTTTATGGACTGTGATAGGAATAAAATGCTACAGAATACATTTTGGAAATTACGGAAGCAACATGATAAAGAGCTAGATAAATGGTACATAGAACACGTCCTCGGAGATCTTAGAGAAATAAGTGAACAAAGCAAAAGCTGACAAAGTGTAATAGGATCTGGTGGGAAATACCCAGTATTTGGAATCAGGATGTTTAATTACTATTTCCAGCCCTTTCGGTGCCAGTGATATTATTTCTCTGAGCCTCAGATTCATGGAGTAGGAATACTAATGCTGTGTTGTTTCAAAGAATGGTTTAAGGGCTCAATTATAACATAAAGTACTTTCCAAGTTTTTCATGATCAAAGTACTGTTTTTATGATTTTCATGTCAACAGTGGGAAGGGCAGCTGCTTACCAAACAAGGGTGATGGAAAGATTTCAGGGTAAACATGGTACATTGCACATATGTCTGCATAAGTACTTTGATTTTTATTAATAACTAATAAAACAGATTGTATCTCTGGTCCCTCTGGTGACAGCATTAGCAGAGGATTTTACTACCCAGACTTGGAGTGGAGTAATTAGATCTCCTGTTGGCCATTCCCTTTATCACTCAGTTTCGAAATCTATTCTTTTCATCTGCATTCCTCACACAGCTTTCCACAAAAGAGTACAAGAGGAAGAAAAGATAATATTCACTCCAACTGTAATAATCTGAGTTGCCTATAATGTGGTGGGGAAAGCATCCCTTAAAGTAATATATTTGGGAAAACTATCCTCTTCTTAAAGACTTATATTTTCATTTCTATTTTTGTCCCACATCAGTACCAGGGCAAGAGAGATTTCTTTCTTTAACTTATCGTTTCCAAGAATATTGAAGAAAGTTTTCTTTTTTAAAAAAATTAGTGTTCAGTGTGGAGATTTCTCAGAAAACTAGGGCTAGGGGTCCCATTTGAGCCTGCTATCCCCCTGCTAGGAATATACCCAAAAGAATTTTAAAAATCACATTGGGAAGACAGATGTACACCCTTGTTCATAGCAGCTCAGCTCGTGATAGCTCAGTCTTGGAAACAACCCAAATGCCCATCAACTGGAGAGTAGATAAAGAAGATGTGTGATTTTTTAAAAATAAAATGGAGTATTACTCCGCCATAAAGAATGACAAGATTGATTCATTTATGTGCAAATGGAGACACCTGGAGGACACGCTAATGAGTGAAATAATAGATCACAGATAGGCAAATACCGGATCTTCTCTTTGATATGAGCACCTGTAGATGCAAATGAGCTCTAGAAAGTATGACAGTTTTTGTAGAATGGGAAATTTCCAAAGGAAATTTGGTGTGGGAATGTAATGAGGGGAAGGAATAAATATGATTCTGAAAGAAAATAAAAGAGCATGTATATAGGGGGTGTGGGGGTGTGGGTGGGTGGGGATGTGGGTAAAAATGAGAATTGACTTGTGTCATATACTGGTACAAATTCCCCAATGTTGTGTGTGATTGTGAGCTGTATATAAATTGTACCAATAAAAATTCATTTTTTAAAAAAATAGTATTTAGCAACATCTAGCAGTAGAGATACAGGGCATTGCTAAAAGAGATTGGGGATGAGTCCTGAAGTATCAGAAGTCTTCAGTTGATCGTGTCTATGATTAGACATATGGGAAGTTTCTTTCTGAGTTTGTTTTACTTATGTCTAATATTTTTATAAAGTTTTATAACTAAGGAAAACAGCCTATTTGATTCCAATAATTGGAAAGTTAATTGTAACTCTGTGTTTTCAAGTTTTTCACAACCACAGTACTGTTTTGATTACTGTTCTACATGAATCCTCTACCTGAGTTCACTTACCAAACTTCAGTAAAAGCTCTTGAGTATTCTCATGGGTATTAATCTGAGGCATCCTCTCCAGTCAGATTGTTTCACTGATGTAACCTCTCAGGATGATGCTATAATTTCACCTCAAATAAAGAATGGTATTTGCTATTTTATTTCAATTACGTAGTCTGAGTGTAGATATATTTACAAGACAGACAGTGCCTCACACACTTCAAATTCTGCTCATGATAACTTATATTGTAGACACTTGGATACTTTGTTTCATGTAAAAACCTCCCAGAGATCTTTGACAAAGTCAAGTCAGTGCCTGAAGCTCACCCCAAGGGTGTCCACGGGAATCCCTAAGATAGACCCGGAATCCAGTGTTTTAACCACGCTCCGGGTTATTTGTGATTGCAAAGAAATGTCGATATTCAACATTACAATTACATGCTTAAGGCAGAAATTGTCCAATAGTGAGTTGGCTCATTCTGGGTCATTATTTTGCTTGAAAGAAAAAAAAATCCTTAGTTTTATACCATCTTTTATGGGTTTACAGAACTCTGTCGTAAGTAAAATCTTGCCAGAGCAATCATGTATGATGTAAGTAAACATTAGAATTGGATGAGAACTCAATAGGAGTCCCTCAGAGTAACAGCACCTTAAATAATGTCTTTATTTCCCTCTCCTAAAGTTCAGTTTTGTTATTTTTGGTACAAATAGCTATAGTGTAAATTTCTGTGTGAATTAAACAGTGCAATGCAAGTCAAGATAGCTAGCACAGTTTCTGATACAGTACTGTGGCTCCACAAATACTAGTTGATTCTAAGTCATTAATTTGTTCTAAGCTCTTTTTCTTTCTTTCTCTCTCTCACTCTCTGCATCTTGATCTCCCTTCCTCCTCTCTGATAAAAATGTTCATGATAAACTTAAAAACTAACTTGATAATAAAGTAAATAAAAATTGCTTTTTTTGTTTGTATTTACTAGGCACAGTGTGACATTTCAATACATGTATGCAATTTTTAAATTGAATTCTTTATTGGTACAATTTATATACATCTCACAATCACACATAACTTTGGGGAATTTGTACCAGTATATGACAAGTTAATTCTTATTTTTACTCCATCCCTCCCCACCCACACCTCCCCACCCCCTATATACATGCTCTTTTATTTTCTTTCAGAATCATAGTTATTCCTTCCCCTCATTACAACCCCACACCAAATTTCCTCTGGAAATTTCCCATTCTACAAAAACTGTCATTTGCATCTACAGGTGCTCATATCAAAAAGAAGATCCGGTATTTGCCTATCTGTGATCTATTTATTTCACTTATTAGTGTGTCCTCCAGGAGTATCCATTTGCACATAAATGAATCAATCTTGTCATTCTTTATGGCAGAATAATATTCCATTTTATAAAAAAAAACACATCTTCTTTATCCACTCTCCAGTTGATGGACATTTGGGTTGTTTCCAAGATTGAGCTATCATGAACTGAGCTGCTATGAACAAGGGAGTATATCTGTCTTTCCAATGCGATTTTTAAAATTCTTTTGGGTATATTCCTAGCAGGGGGAAAGCAGGTTGTGGGGTGAAAGGAACTCTTCTCCACTGTTGGTAGGATTGCAGACTTGTGCAATGACTGTGGAGATCTGTGTGGAGATTTCTCAGAAAACTAGGTCTAGCAGTCCCATTTGACATGTATACAATTATAACGACTGCATCAGGGGAGTGGCATATCCAACTCTGCACACATTTGTAGTTTCTTTGGAAGCTAGAGGTGATTTTTTTTCCTGTACCAGGGATCAAACTCAGGCCCTTGTTCATCCAAGTTTGGCTCTGTACAGCTTGAGCTAAATCCCCAGGCATATAGTTTCTTTGTGTAGGGGGCAGAGAAAGTCCTTTTCACTAGCTATTTTGAAATATCCATTAATTACTTTTGACTACAGTTTTGCAAAGGTCAGCAGGTGATGATATCCTGTTAGCCCAGAAGACAGAGTAATTACCTAAGAGTCTACACATCATGGTAGGATCCGCAGTTGTGGCACTGTATTCTGATAAGTAGTAACTTCTCAGTTTGATTTGCCAAATATTTTTAGAAAAATGCCCAATACAAAATTATATGGATGGTTTTCACGTAGAAATGTTTGCAGCAGTAAGTTCAAAAGAACTAACATTGGATCCATAACTACCATTATGCCCCTGCTCCATAATTTTATATTAGTAGGATATTAGTGATCTTCCCTTTCACATTTAATACTTATTTGAAGAAGGGCATAATGGTAGTTGAATATGTACAATGTAGTTAAGCTATTTAGACATACAGAGCTGTGATTTCTTCCTTTGCTTATCTCAGAGTCAATTTTTGGTTTTCAACATTTGAAAAACTTTAACTTCCTGGTGTTATAGCTCTCAATAATTTCATACGTTGTTCTGTTAATTAAATGAGTGTAACCCCAGCGTCATGAAAGGATGAGGCAAAACATCACATGTTTAAGCCCAATATTGGCAATTTCAAATCTTAGTGAAACACTGATTCAAAATAGCAATCAATCAATTAATTGAGGACTCAGTTTAATTAAAAGTGGAACAATATTGTCAGTACTTAATTTATTAGTTAATTTATTACTTTTATTTAAATACTTGTTTAAAATGTAGTTTCAAATTTTTTATATTTTGTGATTTTAAAAAGTTAAAATACATCTCGATATACATTCTGATATGAGGTGTCATACTGATTTTAATAGTGGTATTGAAGAGTGTATAATTTCTCTTATATATGTGAGAGCTGATCAAAACATGATATATGTTTAAATAAAATTTCTTTCATTAAATTAAAACACATTGACATTAAGTGGCAGTGATGGAGGGATGAGTGTGTTTGAGGAAGTGGAATTATTCTGAGGAGAATTCATGGCAATATGTCTTTTACTGTAATCTAATTTTTCAATGGAAATAGTCATTGTATTCACCGATTATACTTAGATGCCATCTATTTAAAGTTAATCAAGGGCTAACTCAGTATGGCACCCAAAGCCCTTCACAATCCAGACCTTACTTCCTACTCCAGACTCCATCCTTCCTTGGCTGTTGGTTTCTGGAAAACGGCACATCTCCCACAGGGAGCATCTTGATTGTCTTGGTCCTGCCACTTGCTTTAACCGCATCTCAATGAAATGGTATCACTTAATGCCTCCATTTCAACTGATACAGTTTTGAAGAAGATGAAAAAACAAATATGTTTGCTGTGTGCTTGGCTATAAGAATAACTATTCCTGTAACTTTTTACCCTCTCAAGACCTTTGAATGAAGCTTTCTTCTTATTTGCCATACATGACATATATCTAAAGTAGTGAAATGTTAAGAGTTTGTGGAATGTCACATAGTTAGCAAGTAGCCCAAATGGGATCAATCATTTAGTCTTGTCTTGACCCATAAGCTACTTCTCTTCATTCAGAGAAATTTTGTTTCCCATTTCAGAAATGGATACAAATGAATAAGTCTGTGTTATATACATTCAGCTTCTTAAAATGAATATAAATTCTATATACTGTAAACTAATAAAATTCTAAAAATCATTTGTTTGCTTGACAGCATAGACTTCTCCAATCAAGCTGCACTTCAACATGTGTCCAAGTATATTTCTATGTGTCACTTATTTCCTATCTGTTATATTACACAGTAATGCTTATACTCATTTGATATGATCCTAGGACCTATTTGGAGAGTCTTGTGGGGTTGCTTTTGCATCTGCAATAGTTAACACAGGACCAGACACAGAAGAGAGATGTTACCAATGTATCATCTATCTTTTTACTTTGTTTTCTATTTTAGTTATATTACAGCTTTCAGAATAAATCTATATTATATTACATGTCACCAATTTGGTTAAGAAGAGGCCATTTAAATTGAAAACATGGCATTACAGTATGTGAATGTTGTTGCATTTCAGGAAGAGAAAATTTTTCTTTTTTAAAAATATATACCCGAACAGTTGCATAGGAATTGTTTCTAAGCCATAAAATTATTTACTGCTGCACTGAAGAGAAAATAAAATCAATTTCTCTCCAGAAATTTATGAGTTATAGAGGTAGAGTGCTAGCTAATACATCTCCAGGAGATCTTTCAATAGACCCTCAACACTGCTATATTTCTTTTGAACTACACTCCACATTTCCTCATCAGCTATATTCAGAGATTAAAGAAACATTTATGATTAAAAATAGAAATGCTGAGGTCCTTGAATTCCAACTATTTGAATAAAACATTCTGTGACACAATTGTTAAACAGTTGATTTTCCCCATTGTCTTATTTCAATTTTTTAGGAGTCAAAGAAATAGATGTAGGTTTTTTAACATTTCCTAGTGTCATCCCTAAGGCAAAGAATGTCTCCTTCGTAAATAACATTAGATAAAATTAAAAATTCACTCAGTATCTTTTATTGGTAGTAAACTGATTTCAAAATATATATTTCAAAATTAGGAAAATGCAACAATTTATTTTACATGAACCAGTGCTCTAATATCAAGAATTTTACCTGGGTTCTACCTTTGAAACTACTGCATTAAATAATTATAGAAATTAGACTGAAAGGAGGAGAAGAAAAAATAAAAATTATCAAGAGGGCCGGAGGGTTAGCTCAGTGGTTCCGGCGCCTGCCTTGCAAGCGCAAGGTCCTGAGTTCGATCCCCGGTAACCACATATAATGCTGGGTGTGGAGACTCACGCCCACCAACAATCAACACCGCATACTACAATGCCGGATGTGGTGGCTCACGCCTGTGATCCCAGCACTCGGGAGGCAGGGACAGGAGAATTGCTGAGTTCGCGGCGGCTTGCCTGGGCTACATAGTGAGCTCAGGGCCAGCCTGAACTACAAAGTGAGACCCTGTCGCAAAAAAAAAAAAAAAAAAAAAAAATTATCAAGAATTGATTGGTGTATGCACCAATTCTTCAAGGTGGATGTAAAAGTTATGCATCATAAACATACACCAGTAAAAAATTTAGAAAAGAGTGTACACTGCACGGAAGCACATCGTAAATGTTGATTTAGTATTAATACATGAACAATCGAGAGTATCCAGTGTTGTACTCATTTGGTTTCATGATTCTCTTTCTGGTGAAAAAAAAAAAGAAAAGAAAAAGAAGAAACAAGATACTTTCCCATGCAGGAGACTACTGTATAAAATAGATGAATACTGAAATGTTCCTGGAGAAAGGACAGTAGTTGGAGACCTCATCATCCCTCTCCAAACTCTCCCACTAGCTACCCATTGTATGGATTCAGCTTTCCTGGCCATCACCATCTTGAGTCTTAATCTCCATGACTTTGCCTGAGCCAAACTGGTTGATTTTTCCTGCATAGTTTCCCAGCATATCATAAATAAACAGAATCAGCAGAAAGATACTTGGAGCTTCATGCTTGGACTTCGGCACGAAGAATGTGCCTGACTATGGAATTAGCTTGAGCTAAAGCAAGCTATATTCTGACTTGGATTAAGCTGTTTTTGTCTTAATGCATAGGCCCTTCCTTCCCACCCTGTGAGGATGAACTTGGTGTTACCACAGACTGCTTTTTTCACCAATAAGCATCTTGATAACAGCACCCTGTGTCATCCTCGAACTTTTGGGACCTTTTCTTCATTATCATGTTGTGTTGAGTTGAAACTTAAGCATTGGGACCCTGTGGCTTCTTGACTGCCTTTCCACTCCACAGGCCATAGTATAAAGCTACAAAATTCCTCACCAGCTTCTAAAGTTATGGACAAATAGAAAGCAGTTAATGGACCAACCTCAAATTAGAGACATACTTATGTAAGATTCAACTCATATCTATACAATTTAATTTCCAAGTTGGTGCTTGAAAATAAAAATTAAAGTAACATTTTTCAATGAAAAGAAAGTGAAATTATATAACTTGGAAGTTATATAACTATGCATCAACTGAAGAGTTTTTGGAAGCGTTCTGATGTAATTCAAAGTACTGAAAACTTCCCTTAACAACAAAACCTAAGATTGCTTCTTTTTCCATTCTTTTCTAAGGAACTCAAAGTAATTTAATATGACCTAAATTATTGGAAAAAAGATCAAAGTAGATATGAAAAATCTTATTTTTGCACTGCTTTTGTGAGGCCAAGTTTATTGTTGTATATGATTTATTTGTTTCAGTCGGTTGTTTTCTGAAAAGAACAGCCTGTCTTCCTCCCATTGGCTACTCAGGATGATGATCTACTTTTCCAAACCCTATACATATATGCTAATGGCCCAGAATGCTTTTTGTTTTGCTTTCATTTTTGGTACTTGCCAAAAGATCATTTTGTCTTCAGTATTCACCTGAGTGTGGCATATACTCCTTATGAGACCACAGATTCAACAAGCAATTGGTTGCTACTTCCAGCCTCTGGTTTTCTAATACTCCAAAAGAGTGAAAACATTCAAACATATGGATTTTCATATTCATTTTGGTGTAAAAATGAAGACTTATATGGTGGAAAGTTGTCATGATTAGAAGAAATATTTGGGAAAATACATACATAACCAAATAAAAGTTAACACAATACATTGGATGAGCAGTAGAAAATAGCCCTTCCAAAGCCCACTTATAAGAACATGATTTTGTGAAATGGGGACCAAAGAGAGGAAGAAGTAATTAAAGACTTTTTTTGTAACTTAATGTGGAAAAATGAGCAGTCTATTTCCAGTGACTTATACTTTCTTTTGCCATCCGTCTTGAAGTTAGCCGGCATTCTTCCCAGGTTCTGGTAGCAAAATAGATAGTCAAGAGTCGTTTTCAGAGATGTGATTTCTCGTCTCTGTCAATATCTTCATAGGTGTTTTGATAGAAAGACGGGAAAGATGACTTCAAGAGCTGCTTTCTAAAGGCATTTCAAACCAACTTTACAACTCTCTTTTGATAAAGGATGAACAGAAGAAGGATGGTCTCTGCTCAGCCCCTGAGGATTTTATTTCCCTCCTATGTCAACCACTCCATGACAGAATAAGAGTTTATATAAAATTAATGCATTCTATATACCATGGCTAAATGACTTAATTTTGGATATATGGACATTTTCAATGATTAAATATTCGTATGTGGAAATTGAAAGGCCTCTCAGGAGTGACAGAGCTCCCAACCCTCCTTTATGTTTTGTCTAAAGCAGGATTTAAAGGTTTTTAATAGACTTTAGAAGGGCTGGAAATCTCCGTATATACTGCCTAGCTTGCCCTGATTTATTGGTGAATTTCCTGCGGAATTTTTATGGGGCATTTGATTTTCCCTGTGGGGCTTATTAACTCCTGATTGGGCAATGTAAATTTCTAGCTAAGATTAAGCACAAACAAAGCCAAAATTCATTTATTTTAATAAAGAAAACTGAAGTTCTGGGGTCTGGTACTTCCTTTTGCAAATAAACTAGTCTGTCAGACAACTCTAAAATATTTGGCAGGGACTAAGAGCAAAGTACATTTGGAGTTCAAAATTCTGGGTTATTCATTAAAGGTTTGCAATGAGAAATGGCTCAAGTATTTTATTTGAATTTCCTCCATTTCCCCCCTTTTAGCCTATAGAAACTTCTGGAAGATATATTTCACCTTTCCCTGAATTTCCTCTTTCCTTGCTATCCTCATTCTCAGCATAAAGATGGCATTACCACTGTCCTTTATCAGGTAAATATAAATTTTCTAGCCATAGAATAACTAATGATCTACCTGTACTGACAACTAAATAAACCCACCACACATTTTTCCTATCCTCTATTTCTTACCAAAAATGGCTCTTTTAATATAATGAAAGGCCTTCCCAAGCATAATGATGACATTTAATTGAGAAAAGAGAATTGTCCAGATAGAAGAAACACTTAGGAGTTAGACCAGGTGGAGTGAGAAAGCTCAGTTGAAACAGGGGTGGGGGAGATCAACATTCCAGACTTCCTGGCTTGAGGAAGTTGATGACAGATTTACAGATGGGAAAAACATGGAGGAAGTAGATTGTTGGTTGAAAGGTGAGAAAGTTAATAAGCTAGCATTTAGATATGTTCTTTTTAAGATACCTTTGGGACATCCAGGAGGTCATACTGACATTTTGAAATATGGATTTGGAGCACAGTAGACAGTACTTATTTTGGAACGTTTTACAGAGACAGTAATTAGAAACTTTGGCAATCAAGATTTTAATGCATTTTTCAGTTTGTCTCTGCTATAATTCTGGCACATAAATGATTATATCACTAAATAATGGTATTTAATAAGTTAATTAATAACAAACTGAGTCAATTAATACATTTTAGGAGATATCATTATAGTGAAGGAATTGTATAGAATTGAATAAAGACACAAATCTTTTTAAATGAAAATATTAACCCTCAATCATTACTTAGCAACTTATAATTTTCCGTAATCATTCATTAGTAAGTTCAATTATTTTTAAAAATTTCAACTTGTATTTTCTAACAATACTGCATCAGTCAGACCTTCACATGGTGCTGCTTAACAAAATCATTCCAAAGATGAGTATATTAAGATAATAAATATTCATTTTTGCTCACATCTCTTCATATTGCTTGGGATTCACTCGGCCTACACTCATTTCAAAGTAGGCTGCAAATTAAAGCCAACTTTCCTCTTTGTGATACATGTCTTGGGAATAACAGCTAAGCAGCACAATAGAAGTGAGACAGGAAAAGCCTTAGCCTCTGGGCACATTTTAAATACGCTTTCTTCACATGATACACAAAAGTCATTTCTGGTTCTAAAACCCATTTTCTATGATCTGTGGGATCATAGAAAAGTCCTAAATATTTTTTTGGAAAATGAGGCTATTTCATTTGCCAAATTTGGGACCTAAAATTTTGGATCTTCTCAAGGTGTAAGGTGAGAAATTGCATAAAGGATATATTTGAGTGAATCATCTTACTTCTGAGGGCATCTCTTTCCCTTCCTCTGAAGAATGAACTATATGTTTCTATATTTACACAAGCTCTCAGGACAAGAAACAGAAATCTTCAAGCCTTTCATGGCAATCAACTGCTAAATATTTTCACAGTTTTCTATGATTTTCAATTTCCTCTTTCTGTTCCATTTTCTGTATCTAGTGTACTGAATTTATTATTTCTTCTTCCTGCCATGGGTACCTAAGTTATATTTAGTTTTCAAGTAAGCCTGAGTATTATTTCCAGTTTCTTACTAAATAATACCTTCTTCATGTCAAACTCCTGTTCAAACACTGGTTGATTATTTTATTAAGGCAACAAATACCCATCAAAACATCCTAAGTACCAGGTACACTGCATGTCCAAGGATAAAATGAAGAACAAGAAATCTCCTGCAACTCATAAAGCTTTATCCTAGTGGGGTTAGGGAAAATAACCATGTGAATAAGAAATACATAAGAAAAAGCTTAGGTGATGATAAGCACAATACAGAAAATAGAAAAAATTTGATATGCAATAGTAAGTTGTCAAATGTAGCATGGATATAAGGATAGATTTTTCTGAGGGTGTGACATTTGAGTCAATACTTGAATGACAAGAAAGTGACAGATGTGCACTTCTAACCTCATCAGTAGGAATAAAATTCTGAGAGTATAAACATCTGGTACCTACAGGTCTACAGATCTTGCAGTAGCAAGAATGACGCCATTAGATGGAAAATCATACAGAAGGTCAATATGATTAAGAAAAGGAAGGAAAGTGCCAAAGATTTAGCTCTATGGTTCCAGCGCCTGCCTAGCAAGCACAAGGTTCTTGGTTCAATCTGCAGTAACCACATACAACACCAGACATGCTGACTCACGCCCACCAACAATCAGTACCACACACCACAATGCTGGTCATGATGGCTCACGCCTGTAATCCCAGCACTCGGGAGGCAGAGACAGGAAGATTGCTGAATTCAAGGTTTGCCTGGGCTACATAGTAAGCTCAGGGACAGCCTGAACTATAAAGAGATACCCTGTCTCAAAAAAAAGAAAAGAAAAAAAAAAAGAAAGTGAAATCAATAAATTAATAAGTGATGTTGAAAAAGTCAGGAAGAGGGCCTTTTAGAACAAGATTTTCATTTTATTCTAAGGTTGATAGAAAGACAAAAGTTTAACAGAGAGTAATGTATGCTTTTTCAAAGGGCATGCTTTGCTGTCATGGAGCATAGCTTTTTTTTAGGCATAGTCAAGTTTGGGAGAAGAAAAAAAATATGTCATTAAATTAGTAATGTTACCTAATGTAACCTTCCTTCTGTGAAAAATAGTGATAGCGTAAATTGAACTGGTGGTGCTATAAGGAGAGAAAAATTTACTACAAAATGAAAAAAAAAAGAGGAAATGTGAAAGTAGAGCCCTCAGGCCTGAAGACATATTGGGAGTGGGAAGGGGGAAGGAAAAGAGGAAGGAAAAACAATTAAGATGTGATCTACTTTTGTTCTATTTTCCTTCAATGAATGTATTCATTATGGAATGCAAATGTATACTAATGATAATTAAAAAAAACAAATCAAGACTGTCTTAGATGTCTCTGGTTTGAAAATAAATTGATTGAGTGTAGCACCTGCTGGTCTGGAAAAGAACTGGGCAAGTTGTGTTTTTGATAGATAGATAGATAGATAGATAGATAGATAGATAGATAGATAGATAGATAGATAGATAGATAGATTAGATAGATTAGATAGATAGATATAGATATATACTTTTAAATTGAATTCTTTATTGGTACATTTTATATACAGTTCACAATCATTCTCAACACTGGGGAATTTGTACCACTATATAACAGAAGTTAATTCTCAGTTTTACCAATGTACTTACCCACCCACAACCCCTCACCCCTTATATACATGCTATTTCTTTTTCTTTCCAAATCATATTTATTCTTTCCCCTCATTACGTTCCCCCACCAGATTCCCTTTGAATATTTCCCATTTTACAAAATCTATCATACATTCTAGAACTTATTTACATCTACAGGTTCTCTTACCAGAGAGAAGATATGGTATTTACATATCTGGGATCTATTTATTTCACTTAGTAGTGTGCTCTCAAGGTGTATCCATTTGCACATGAATGATTGAAACTTGTCATCCTTTATGTCAGAGTAATACTCCATTTTATGAAACACACACACACACACACACACACACACACACACACATCTTTTTTAACCAGTCACCAGTTGATGGGCATCTGGGTTGCTTCCCAGATTGGCCTATATCACAAACTGAGCTGCTATGAACGTGGGTGTACATATGTCCTTACAATACGAATCTTTGAATTCCTTTGGGTACATTCCTAGCAGGGCAATGACAGGGTCAAATGGGACCTCTAATCCTAGTTTTCTGAGGAATCTCCACACTGATATCTACAATGGTTGCACAAGTCTACAATTCCAACAACAGTGGAGAAGGGTTCCTTTCTCCCCACTGCCTCGCCAGCATTTATTGCCTTTTTTTTTTTTTTTTTTTTTTTGAGACAGGGTCTCGCTTTGTAGTTCAGGCTGGCCCGGAGCTCACTATGTAGCCCAGGCAAGCCTCGAACTCAGCAATCCTCCTGTCTCTGCCTCCCGAGTGCTGGGATTACAGGCATGAGCCACCACGCCCAGCACTGTGGTATGTGGTATTGTTGGCTGGTGAGCGTGAGTCACCACGCCCAGCATTGTATGTGGTTACCGGGATCGAACTCAGAACCTTGCGAGGCAGGCACCGGAACCACTGAGCTAAATCTCCAGCCCTATTGCTGGTTAGTTTGCAATAGCCATCATTCTTTGTGGAATGAGATGAAATCTCAGTGTTGTTTTCATTTGGATCTCTGGAATGACCAGTGATGTTGAACATTTCTTCATATGCTTCTTTGCTGCTTTTACTTCTGCCTCTGAGAAGTGTCTGATATTTTTGTACTACTTTGTTTGAATTAAATGGGATCAAGTTTTGTGTAAGGGCACACTAAATATAAATTGTGCATTAATATGTTATTTATCTAAGAGTTAATTTGAAGGCCTATATTTGGTGAGACAATACACTTTACCAATCATGTATGCTAGACATCATGCTATGGTTTCATTTTAAGATAAGAAGAAATTTTAGACCAGAAGAGGATCCTTTTTTAGCCATGTGCAATAAAGCTAGAACCTAGATTATTCACTTTCACTTGTGCAGAGCTCTTGACCTGTCTCTTCTTATTCTTGACACAGAGTAGGCCATGAGCACATGAACTTAAAAATGAAATCAACGAGGAAGTGTGGCACATACCTGTAATACCAGAGCTCGGTGTGTTCATGTAGGTGGGTGACAGGAAGCCCATAAATTTGAAGTCAGCCTGGACAACTTAGTGATTTATTTAGACCCTGTCTCAAAATGAAACATTTGAGATGGGAATACTGTTGAGAGTAAAGGCTGTGAATTCAGTTGAAGAAAGAAGGGGAAGAGACAGACAGACAGACAGACAGAGACAGAGACAGAGATGGAAAGAGAGAAACAGAGAGAGACACAGAGAGAAACAGAAAGAGACAGAGACAGAGAGGGAGACAAAGACACAAACAGAGATGAGAAAAAGGAAGAAGAGGAGGGGGAGGAGACACTGGAAAAGAAGGAGGAGGAAGAGGAACAAGAAAAGGAAGGGAAAGGAGAAGCTAAGTAGATAACTAAGTGAGGTAAGAGGCCACTGTCTACTCTCTACCAAGAGTTGATCTTAACCTTTTTCCTGGAGTCTGGCCACATTCTACTTAACTGAAAATATACTGCTGTTCTACCAAAATTGATCATTCTGAGGAATCCAATTTCCTTGTGACTGAAATGAACTTTCTCATAGCCAATGACTTACTCTTACCATCTCCATTCTGTAGTATTTCCATTTCCCTCTTCCATATCTTTGTATTTAACTAATTTTTCAAGGTGTTACCTACATTAGTCCAACAAACCTTCTTTTATTTCTTCTAGCTTTCACCAATGGCTCACATAATTTTATGACTTCACAATAGTAAAATTATGTGAGCCATCTGTATACATCTGATATTTCTCTTTTATATTCTGCTGATTTAATTGTCCTTGAGTTCCCAAATATCTTTGAGGTCTCAAGACAGAACATACTTTGCTGGTGCTTTTTCATATTATTTTGATGAAAACAAATTAAGAGATAATAAAGATGACTTTGGAGTTAGATATAAGATCAGAGGCCAGTACCATTGTTTATCTGTTCTGAACTCTGAATTATTATTTAGCATCTCTAGGCTTTTGGTTTCTCTTTCTTTATATAAAGTGGTCTACAATGGTTTTCTCTTATCAAGCTGCTGTATGCATGTTATTCAGTGTAATATGCAAACACTTCCTTAAAGATGTTCTGGATACTGCACATGCTAAATAAATACTAGAGTCCCTATTTTCTTCTCTTTTTCATCCTAGTATCTATCAAGAATTGGGATCACCATAGCAGCTGCCACATGCAGTGTGGACAAAAGCAGGGAAAATGTAATTGGCTATGAATTTCTATACCAGACTCTTGAGTTTGTTTGTTTTTCCATTTGTAATATCCTACTGTGACTCACTTGATTTTCTGAAATGTTCTTCTTAATCAAAGGGCTTCGTGGACTGCAATTTTGCAAATTGAAGTGGATTAAAATGACTTTTGTCAGGGAATTTCACGACACCCTCATCCCCCACCTGGAAATAATTGGAGACACCCTGGGGTATCACAGACCCAGCCTCCGGAATCACCACGCTCCACGCTGCCTCACTGGTGTGTTTATGAAAACTAAACTGACAGCAGCAGTTCATTAGAAAAGTGTGATGAAATGTTCAGAATTTGCTGAGAAACTAGCAAGGACCTAAAACGTCAGGAAAAGTGGTTTGCTTCTTTCCTATATTTTAAGAATTAAAAGTCAAAGCTTTATGTGTGCATACATTTGTGTCTAATCAAAATGAATGAGAAATAATATGCCCCAAATATCCAGTTCCGATGGGGAATTGGTCCATATGGTGACAGGCGTTTAGAAATCTAATCAGTATGTTTGCTATCATCTCATGCCTTCCTAAACATAAGAAAGTCATAGTCCTCCTTCTAGTCTCTTGCCCAGAGGGTGTACATAATTCAAAAGAGGGAAGGAAAAGGAGAACGAAGGAGGGTAGAAGCCTAGGACCTCTCACGCCATGCTTACCATGTATTCACTGAGTTCCCATGAGCGGGGGAGAAAATCTGTCTCGGGGATAGACTGCTGGACGTGTGGCAGTGGCAGAGGATTTGTGCCTGAGGTGGACAGTGCCCATCCTGGATTCCTGAGAAAGAACGATCCCTGGAGAGCCTCAGCTCACACCGATGCTGAAGACATGGGCTCTTCATATGAAGGACTTATATCCTGGACTTGTGTGTGGAAGTTTTGCTTAGGAACTTGTCTTCTTCAGACTTGTACTCTGAAATGGACCATCTCATTTCTTAGCATACTAAATGAAGGGAGGAACTGCATGAAATCACTCCAGTCTTTTTGAAAGGTTATTCTATGGCTACAGCGATGCTCATTAGAAAATAATCTGCACGGTGATTTCTCAGCCTGGAGGGTTCACAACAAGGAAGGATCTCATTAAGAAGTCCACTGACATCCCCATTCTCTCTCCTTTTCCTCTGTTCACTTCTTCCTGAGAAGAGCCTGTCCCCTCCTGATCCGTGTGCTCTGGCCAGGGGCCTAGACTTAAGGCAGGAAGTCAGTCACACAGGAAATGTGGATTCAGGGGAAGCCGCCTCCTTTGAAGCTCCAAGGACCCTTTCAGTACTAATTACAGCAAATGCCTCAGGCAGGCCTCGTATGTTAGTTAAAGCCAGTGATAGTGAAGCAGGGACCAGAGATCCAGGGGGCTCCCCGCTGTTCCTGAAATATTTTCTATCTTAATATTTTCTCTTCTGTCATCCCTGTGTTGACTTTCTGGCAAGTCAGAACAAGAGAATAAAATTTGGCTTGAAGAATTCCATCATTGCAAAACTGCATGCAACGGAACAGTTTCTGTAATATTAGCAATAGATCAACAGACTGAACAATCGCAGGAAAGCATGTTATCCGTATTGTCTAATTTGAGACGTGTAGCAAGTCAAAGGCATTATTGGACTTGTTTTGACTAAGGGACCTGTGGCTTGATAATAAGTGGTAGAATCAGATCTTATACCCAATCTATATCACACATAGCCTGTGCCCTTCCTACCATACCAGTCTGCCAGTGAATGAATGAATGAATACATGAATACCTATAGCCCAAGAGCAGCCACCAGGTTTGGCTTTAAACATTTCTGTTTCAAGGGGAGTATCTTATGGGCTTAGATCCTTCTCAGAAGTCAGAATGTGAGATTTCAGGAGCTTTTCACCCTGTTTGTTCTTCCTTGCTCTAGCTCAGCTCTCCCCTGCTTCTGAAGATAAATCCTATTGATTATGTTGACATCAGCAATAAGGTCTAAATTGGTTCCCATCTGAGATGTGTTCTTTGATAGTGATGTGTTTTTTCCTCTGAGCTCATTGGCTTTGGTCTGCTTTCTTTTTAGTAAGCAAAATGTAATTAAACTTGGAGGCACTACTTGAATTCCTTTCCCCAGTGCCCAAACTTTCTCCGCTAAATCAATTTTACAACAGAAAACATCAAAATTGAAATAGATCAGGAGGCTTAAAAATGCATACACAAAGGTTAGGCTCCAAAGTTTGGGCAATTTTTACTAAGGTCAAGGTCAAAGATATAGTAGTTGACCAAACGTCAGGGTCAGATACTGAATAAGAAATGAGATCATTGCAACTGTATTTAAGCAAATATAAATTTAGTTCTTTCTGAACTAGTAGGGAGAGTGAGTGAACTATGATTCTCTGTTTTGTGTCTGGTGGGTAAGTACTTAAATACCTAGTTCGGGCATCTTGGAAAGTGAGAATTAACAGAAATAAGCTGCATTAAAATGCAGAGGAATATGCCAGTTACAAAGAAGGTATTCAATACATGCTTACCTAGATACCAGCCTATCTGGGCATGATCTCTATTCAACTGACTTCTATGGAGTTCAATTTATTCATTAATAAAATGAAAATTGTATGGCCTAACTTGTGGTTTCTACTCTGCTTTCCTAGTACTTAGTTTCTAATCCTAAATTGAATGAATTTCGAAATCAGACAGAACTGAAATTGTCTTCATAACCAGAGCTCTGTCATTAATCTTGTATGAGAACTTTCACAGTGAGGTTACACTCTGTGCAACTTGATTTCTTCACATGAAGATAGTATTACCTGCCTTTCAGGGCCTTTGTATACATTGAAACCAGTGGAAGAATCAGACATGTGCTACTCTACTCGCATTTGTTACATCATCGATAATGAAAATAGTTATTGGGTTAACATGGGAGACTGGAGAATTACGATAAAAATAAGATGCAAGCAATTAGTAGGAAGTAATTAGTAAGGTGGAACAAATATTCCCATAGTGGCCCCGAATGTCTATTTCAATAGAAAAATCAGGGAATGTTGTGATGAGCAATAATAAAAATGTAACACACCCAACCACAACAGGATACAGAATTGAAAGGAGGTCTGCCGCTCTCCCAGTGCTGGCCTTGCCCTGGCTTCTTCAAATTATAAATGTCAAAGTGGAGTTTCTGATGACTGTGCCAAGGATGAGTTGGTAATGAGATTAGAAATTTTGATCCATCACAGACTCAAGGTCACCTGCAAAGGTCAGTGTCCAGCATCACCTTGGAGGGGCCTGGGGTCCTTGTGCACACAACTAGTTGCTTCCGACTCAGTCATTTTGCCTAGGTTCCCGTGGGCAGATTCTCAACAAACAGTATTGTATAAATAACTTTTTACTGATCAATGCAGAAGGGACTATCAGAAACAATATCATTGTACTTATCACTCACTCTCTCTCTTTTTCTTTATTTTGAGACAGGGTCTCACTTTGTAGTTCAGGCTGGCCCTGAGCTCACTATGTACCTCAGGCAAGCGTCAAACTCAGCAATCCTCCTGCCTCTGCATCCTGAGTGCCAGGATTACAGGCTTGAGCCACCATGCCCAGCATCTGTGGTATGTGGTACTGACTGCTGGTGGGCATGAGCTCTGTGCCCAGTATTGTTGTTATGTGGTTACAGGGACCTTGCGCTTGCTAGGCAGGCACTGGAACCACTGAGCTAAATCTCTGCCCCCCCCCTTCCTCCCTCCTT